>CAUYSK010116900.1:0-11162 GCA_963575035.1 Avahi laniger | reverse complement strand
TTCTAAAATACAAATCTGTAAATGAATTTTTACTTTACAAATTGCTTCAATCACTCTGTAACTTTCAGAAAAATGTCCATTTCCTTGGAATAAAATTCAAAGCCCTTCTACATATGGTTCTCTTACCCATGACTATTAACTTCCCCCGATTCCTTTTTTTTCTTTTTTTTGAGACACAGTCTCACTCTCTTGCCCGGGCTAGATGCCGTGGCGTCAGCCTAGCTCACAGCAACCTCACACTCCTGGGCTCAAGCAATCCTTCTGCCTCAGCCTCTCGAGTAGCTGGGACTATAGGCGTGCGCCACCATGCCCGGCTAATTTTTCCTATATATTTTTAGTTGTCTAGATAATTTCTTTCTATTTTTAGTAGAGATGGGATCTGGCTTGTGCTTAGGCTGGTCTCAAACTCCTGAGCTCAAAGAATCTGCCCGCCTCGGCCTCCCAGAGTGCTAGGATTACAGGCGTGAGCCACCATGCCCAGCCCCCCCATTCCTTTTTAACACTTTATGTTTGTCTACTCCATTCTTCATCAGTCTACTGTCTCCATGTTGTTCCTTCTGCTGGAAATGCTTTTCCACCACTGTCTCATTAGTTAATTTCAACTAACTTTCACAACCAACAGTCTTCACTTTGTGTGGAAGGTGTCCTGCCCCTACTTGGCCAAGCTGAGTATCTTCTACCATATATTCCTGTATTTGGGGACATCTTTATTAGTGCTTTTATTACATTCTGTTGTAATTTTGATTCACTTAACTATTAAATCAAAGCTGATTATCTTCATATCCCCAAAGCTTAACACAGTGTTTAACATTTTGAATGGATGAATGAACCACTTTAGGATTCATAACCAAATTCTGAGAATATATGAACCAGAATTCCTTGAGAAAAATAAACTTTTGTCTGACTAAGAACTACTTCTGCTCCTTTATAATTCATTTCAATCAAATTTTTAGAAGTTAAAAACCTCAAGTATTTTTCTAATAGATGTTTTGTTATGATAAATAATAGTTCAATAATGGCTAGAGTTGTGTGTTTAATGTGTGACAGACATTTGGCCAAGCATTTTGTATTTCATCCTTTTGAGATAAAGACTGCTATTATGTTCATATTACAGATAAAGCAAGAAAAGTTAGTAATGTGTCCAAGATCAAACAGCTAGAAAGTGGTCCAATTGGGATACAAACCTGTCAGTCCGGCTCCTGGACCCACACACGTAACCACTGTGTAACACTCACTCTCTCAAAGATTATGTTCTCTTGGGAGCAAGCTACAAATTTGGTTCATTTTAATTGCTCACGACTTCCTCCACCTTTCACAATGCACACAGTAAACTCATAAATAATTTTGCATTAATTTTGCACATCTATCTTCTGAAATGTAAAATAAGCTGAAATGACTACTTAACTCCACTCACGTCTCAGAATAACATTCAAGGAAGCATTTTGTAAACTCTAAAGTTTCATAGGGAGGCTTTTTGCACAGATCAGTGATATTTTTCGGTTTCTTTTCTGTCTTAAAGTCATCTTGCTACTTCCCTGCCTAATGCCTTTTTGAGCATCTTTATATTAGTTAATGAAGTCTTAATTATACCAAGTTTTTCAGACTCTGCCTCCCTAAAAGGAAAAGCAGGCATACTTTTAAAGGATATGTATGAAACTGAATAATAGGCATTGATTTACTGGACTTCAGTCTTCTCATCTTAAAATAAAGTTCTGCAATTTCCTTAAAATCACTGAGGGAAGGACAAGGATCAGAGCAGGTGATGGGCCAGGCCTTTTATCACTGCAGTTCAACCAAACAAGATCTGATTTCCACACTCATCCTTCAGAAATATTTACTGAGCCCTGGATGCGGACACTGTCCTGTGCTGGACATGGGTAACAGAGTGATGAGAAAAAGGGCATTGTCTTCCTAGCTGCAGAGCGTTCAGAATCTAGCCGGGAGAGAACCACAGTGTAAATACACTGCAGATATTAAAGCATTACACGTGCTAAACATGGACACAGTTATGTGGTGTCAGGGGCTTTGCATGGAAACGAGCTTCGTGCTTTCTAAAAATACATTTCATAGTCAAGATTTCCTATTTAAAAATTCAAAACCTTGGCCAAATTTTCTAAGTCCTTTCCAGTTTGACCATTATATAATTTGATGAATCAAAAAACATCAATTCATGAATGCAGTTTTAAAAGTTAGCTAATTAGTTCTCGCAGCTAATTCAGGTAATATAAAAAAGCATGCTGAGTGGCATCAGTCTGAGGTCAGTAGCGATTATTAACCAAAACTTCTATTTGATCTTTGAATGTTCCTCTTATTTAATCTGTTCTCACCTCAAAGACTGAGAAACGTTCCTCCGTTTTGTCCTACACTGACCATTCAACTAAAAATCATTACAACAGGGTCAGAGAACTAGGGTTTCTCAGTCACATCCAGTCCACTGTCTGTTTTATTCAGCCCTCAAACTAAGAATGGTTTGTACATTTTCAAATAGTTAAGAAAAAAATGACATGTGAAAATTACATGAAATTCAAGTTTCATAGTCAGCTTCTTTTTGGAAACACAGCCATGCTCATTCATGCACATATTGTCTCTGGTATCTTTATAACATCAGTGTTGTTTAGTTGTGACAAACCTTATCATCCACAAAGCCTAACTCATTTGTTCTCTGTTTGTTTATGGAAAAAGTTTATTGACATCTGCATTAAAACATGAGTTTATTGAGGCATTATGAATAACACACTCATGCTACTAATATTCGATTCAGCTGTGTGCTTAAGGTTTTTATTGTAAGCTTTAAATGTATATGAGCTACTTTTTCTGCCTTTAACTTTCAGCAATATTTTCCCATTAACACACAGGACGATCAAATAACTTTATTTAAAAACACACCTAACTTTTTTTTTTTAACCTTAATTCATTAACAGCTTCCCAAAGTTTATTTTGGACATTATAATACAAAATTATAATACAAAAAGTCAACATTAGATGTCAGTATTTTAAATATTATTAAGTGTATGTCAATGAAAAAAATGTATTGCACTATTGCAGACAGCATTTTCACTGAAAAAATTTCACCTCCTGTTATACTGCTTGCGTTATCATTTTTGTCTTCTGTATTAATAAATGTTCTTTACGATATCTATAAAACAAATTTTTAGAAATCTTCATTTTTTGGTGTCTGCTGTTACATTTTCGCCATATGTCTGTGAATAGGAATAGATATTAACATAGTACTAACATAGCCTCAAGAAACTCACATTTTAATGGAGATGTTAGTAAACTTTTTCTATCAAGGAACATTGTAAATAACTTAAGCTTTGTGGGTGATAAGGTCTGTCACAACTACAAACTTTGATATTATAGCGTGAAAGATACCATAGACAATAATACATGAATGAATGAGCATAGCTGAATTCCAAAAATAAGCCGACAATGAAATTTTAATTTTATATATTTTTTATGTGTACAATTTTTTTTTTAATTTTTTTAGCCATTTAAAAATGCAAAAACTATTCTTAGACAAGTGTCTTCTAAATGTTCTCCATAATGATCTTAATGAAGTTTCAAAATAGAAACCATTTAGTGGCAGAGTGGTTTTGTGGGGAGAATACCAGGGAGGCATCATAAGGAAGTGGAAAGGATACGGAATTTGAATTCCTACTCCAAGACTTTAATAGCTTTGTGATTTAGGGCAATTTCCTTAACCTTATCTGTGACTTAATTTTCTAATTGGTATCACTGTGGGGATGGGGGTGAAGAATCATCCAGTTTCTACTCTACAGGGTTGCTGTGAGGATTAAACAGTCTAACACAGTTTTTCATAAGTCACTTGTCAATGTGGCTGGTTCAATGAATGTCCCACAAATGTTAGCACCTTTCTTCTGCTATCTCCTATGTTTCTTATCTTTAAATTATTTTGAAAAAAATGGGTTAATATATGAAAAGTATATTATAGACCTTCAAAAATAGAAGTTTTCTTATCGCTAATCATTTAATCATGCAAAATCATAATTCTTTGTGTGTGTATGTGTTTGTGTGTTGTGTGTTTCAAAGTCCTTTTATTCATACACCAGGATCAAAATAATTTCCCAAAAATTCAGAGATTAAATAAAACCAAATCTATTCCATGCCTCTATATCTATCTGTAAATGATTTAGTCTGAGTTCATTTTAGTGATTCCACGTCTATATGCAACATATGAGCAAAAAGAGGATTTCTACAGATATAAAAACTATATTGACCCTTAATAAATCACTAAGGGAAAAATAAACAATCAATAAAGGGCAAAGAACATACATAGGCAATACACACATACAAATAAGCAGTATACATGCTCAACAAATATTTGATATAATGTTCAACCCTATTAAAAAATGATACAGTAAAAATGGAAACACTGAATTCCAAAAAGCAATTGTTAGAAAGTGATCATCCAGATTTTTTCTTAATTTAAATGAAAGTAAGTGTTCAAGTGTTCTTGATTACTTTTCCCATTATGAAGTACAATCTGACTCTCTTCCTCTTAAATCTGAGCTGACCTTAGTGACTTCCTTAACCAACAGGATGTGGATCTCTTGTGGCTGTCATGGAAGCCTCGCAGTTCACACCTTGGTCTCTTAAAATGGTTTCTCAAGGGGAAGCTGGCTACCATGTCAAAAGTCCCACTACCCTAAGATAGTCATGCTGAAGAAGGCATAGGTAGCCATTCCCATCAGCAGACCCCATTGAACCCAGCTGATAGAGTTTGGATATTTGTCCCTACCAAATCTCATGTTGAAATTTCATCCCCAAAGATGGGGGACTAATGGGAGGTATTTGGGTCATGGAGCACATCCTTCCTGAATGGCTTGGTGCCATCCTCATGGTAATGAGTTCTCACTCTGTTAATTCCCTCAAGATCTGATTGTTTAAAAGAGCCTGGCATCTCCTCCCCTCTCTCTCTCTCTTGCTCCCTCTCTCACCATGTGACATTCCTGCTCCTCCTTCACCTTCCACCATGACTAAAAGCTTCCTGAATCCCTCACCAGAAGCAGATGCTGGTGCTGTACAGCCTGAAAAACCATGAGCCAAATAAACCTCTTTTCTTATAAATTACCCAGCCTCACATATTCCTTGATAGCTATACAACATGGACTAAACACCAGCCATCTAGCCATCCCCTGTAGGTACCAGATATGTGAATAAAGAAATCCTGGCCCCTATAGACCAGCACATTTGCCAGCTGAATGCAACAGAGTGTCCTCAGTTGATGTCACACAGAGCAGAAGAAACATTAAGCCAAGCCTTACTCAAATTCTAGATCAAAAATGTTCAGGTGAGTTGAGTTTAGCTTCTGAATTTTAGGATGATTTGTTAAATAGAGAGAGATAATCAGAACAATGACAATTCTCAAAGTTGGTGGACAGCTTGGGGGCCAGGGGAGTGAAAAAGGCCTTAAATTGCCAGATAATGTATGACTTGGTGGAAAAGTAAAAATTTAAATATTGCAACTCAATTCTGTAAGAAAAAAATAACATTTGCACCCCCTGACCCTCAATAAATCTCTATTGCTCCAAAGCACTATAAAGTAACTGAGAGTAGGGTGGAGAGGTGACTCAAATGTGCTAATTAAAAGTGTTCTTCACTCATTTGATGGCAAAATCAGATCTGGCCCAAAGTCACTTGGTATGAATTGGCATGAGGCTATTCATTATTTTTATTTATTATACTTAGCATGAAGATTCATATATTCTGTTGTGAGTATATTAATATACTTAAGTGGTGCTACCCTAACCCCACTGGAAGTGTTATATATTAATATTATGTAGTGTATGTAACACATTATTTTGTAAACTCAGAAAAATTCTAAACTTTTTTTTTTTTTTTTGAGACAGACTCTAGCTCTGTCCCACTGGCTAGAGTGCAGTGGCATCATCATAGCTCACTGCAACTTCAAACTCCGGGGTGTAAGCGATCCTCCTGCCTCAGCCTCCCAAGTAGCTGAGACAACAGGCAGGCGCCACTGCATCTGGCTAATTTTTTTCTATTTTTAGTAAAGACAGGGTCACATTATTGCTCAGGCTGATCTTGAACTCCTGGCCTGAAGCATTCTTCCCACCTTGGCCTCCCAGAGTGCTAGGATTACAGGCATGAGACAACACACCTGGCACTTATTTTTTTTTTAATTTCAGAATATTACAAGGATACAAATATTTGGGTTACATGGATTGCTTTCGTACTGCTTGAGTCAAAGTTATAAGTGTGCCAATCACTCAGATAGTGTACCTTGTACCCATTAGGTGTGATTTCACCCATCTCTTCCTCCCCACTCCATCCTGCTTGATTTCCACTGAGTTTTACTTCTATCTGTGTACATGAGTGCTGATTGGCGAGTTCCAATTTCATAGTGAGTACACGTGGTGTTTGTTTTCCCATTCTTGGAATACTTCATTTAAAAAAATGGTATCCACTTCCATCCAGATTGTTACAAAAGGTATTAATTCATTTTTTAATGTATTCCATAGTATACATATACCACATTTTATTAATCCACTCATGAATTGGTGAATTGATTCCACATCTTTGCAATTGTGTATTGTGCTGCAATGAATATTCTAGTGCAAGTGTCTTTCTGATAAAATGACTTTTTTTCCTTTGGATATATACCTAGAAGTGGGATTGCTGGATCAAATGGTAGGTCTACTTTTAGTTCTTTGAGGAATTGCCATAATATTTTTCATAGAGGTTGTACTAGTTTGTAGTCCCACCAACAGTGTATAAGTGTTCCTTTTGCTTTGCATCCATGCCAGAATCTATAGTTTGGGGACTTTTTGATAAAAGCCATTCTCACTGGGATAAGGTGATATCACATTGTGGTTTTGATTTGCATTTCCCTGATGATTAGAGACATTGAGCATTTTTTCATATGTTTATTGGCCATTAATCTATCTTCTCTTGAAAAGCTTCTGTTCATGTCTTTTGACCACCATTAATGGGGTTGTCTGATTTTTTCTTATTGATTTGCTTGAGTTCTTTGTATATTCTGGTTATTAGCCTTTTACTGGATATATAGCATGTTAATATTTTCTCCCATTACGTAGGTCGTCTATTTGCTCTGTTGATTGTTACCTTGGCTGTGCAGAAGCTTTTTAATTTAGTCAAGTCCCGTGTATATATTTTTGTTGTTGCTGTGATTGCCATTGGGGTATTCTTCATAAATTATTTGCCTAGGTCAATATCTATATGAGTTTTTCCAACATTTTCTGGCTCAAACTTGCACTTGTAATGGGTAGCGGATGGGCCGCAGCTCCCTGTCAGCTCAAGCTCAAACTGTTTTCTCAGTTGCAGTGGTGAGGGGAAGTGCATGGGAGGAAGTGTCTGGATGGAAGAAAGCTGGCACTCCAGCCTCTCGTGGGACTCTCCCAGGGGAGTGCCCCTCACAGACTGGCCAAACTCCTGGGGCTCTCTAGTTTAACTGCAGTTCCTTATTTGCCACCATGCTTGAGCTTGGGGAGGGTGGAAAAGCCTTCAATAAACTTATTGGCCCATTGTTCAACAATGGCACATAGTAGAGGTAGGGGAATCCCCCCTTACCTTTTCACTGGGCTCTAAGCCTCTCTGTGTTTAATCCTTGCTGATATCTTCTCCTCTTTATATTCTTCCTATTCAGGTTTGCAGTTTTTCTCCATGGCGTCCCCAGACATCTCTGTCATCTCTCTCTATGATCAACACCTGAGCTGCATCTCTTTTTCCCTCTCCTCAGTCTGATATCTTACTTTCTCATCGGGACAGTCTGACAAACAATGTCTCTGGTTGGCCATCTTGACTCCATCCAGAAAAATTCTAAGTTCTAAATCACAAGTGGACCCTTCAAATAATTTTGAGAGCCTACATTACATATTAATAGTAGATAAGCATGTCATCTCATCAGCCAGACTACTGGGTTTAATTTGAACTCTTTCACCTACTAATGTATAACCATGGGCAAGTGACTTAGTCTCTCTGCACCCTAATTTCCCATCTGAGAAATGAGACTGATGATACCTGCCTAACAGGATTATTGTGAAGATTAAATGAGTTTATGTAGATCAGTTAGAGAGCATCTAGTACAGAGTAAATGCTTAACGAATTACTAATTATTATCGTCATTATTTATTGGGTTTTTTCCCTAGGCATATCTATAGCTAAGGAGTATGAGGAGTGAATCTATGGTACCTGGAGAGGAGTATTTTTAACTGTGTGTTTGTCTTGCTGGACTTTGCAAAGAGGGCATTTTTTCTACCTGGACATCTTTCTTGCTAGATACTACCTCTGAGGTCCATTTTGGGAAATTTATGAAGCATTTAATTCTCACCTACCTTCCATTTTCCACTTGGAGAGAGATATTAATATTTGAGTCATTGTATGCCAACCACCATCCCTGGAAAATTATGATTGGATTGGAGGTGAGAACAGGCAGTCACCTCAGCCTCATCTTCATATAAACATGTCACATTACTATTTCTGCTCTTCTGTACCCAGGTAGATGTGGGTACAGAAGCCTTCACTGCTAGGAAGGCTTCCATGCAGAGTTCTAAAAAGGGATCAAAGCAAAAGGCTTTTCTTCCTTTGACTCAACAATCATATACTACCTACAGATTTTCTACTGCTTTCCTTTTGCCTAATCTTTTTCCTTTTCTTGTTCATCTTCCTAGGCTCTCTTCATACGAATGCTCTACTTACAGCAGATCTTCTGAATTTTGAATCTCATTATGATGTCTTAGAGCAGTGGGTCTCAAAGTGTGATTCTCAGACTAACCCCAACAATTAGTACTTATTAAAACACAGATCCTTAGACCCTACCCCAGACCTACTGACTCAAAAAATCTGAGGGTGGGGCTCAGCAATCTGTGCCATAATAAACGACTCAGGGTATTCTGGTTCATGTTAAAGTCGGTAAACACTGACTTAGAGGATAATTCTATGGACCTAGTCCACCAGATTTGCTTCTTAATATGTTTACAACTTTAGTTGAGTTTTGAAGGATACAAAAACCTTTTTTCTCTCTCCAGAAAGTTTCTCATTTTCCAGACTATTGCCCCAATAAAGACTCAAGGAAAGCTTAATTTCACAGAGCTCAAAAATGAATTATGTTACACTGTATTTGCCTCTCCCTAAATCACTAAAATCCCCTGTGAGGACTCACAGGAATCATAATCTAAAGGAAACCAAAAACATCTTTGTTTATTATTTTCCAGAAATATTATTGTTATTATTAAAACTAGTACTCTAATGGTATTTCTAAGCATTTCTATTAAATAAATAGATGTTTCAGTTATCCATTAGTGCATAAACCATCCCAAAAATTTAGTAGCTAGGGGAAAAATGCTTCTATTTTCCCATAATTCTGTAGGTCAGGAATTGGACAAGGATCGGCTGGATGGTTCTTCTGCTTATGTGTCATCATCTGGGATATCTTACAGGGTTGCATTCCACTCAATGGCATCTGGGGCTGGAATATCCAAGATGAATTCGCTTACATATCTGGTACCTTGTGTAGGGATAACTGGGATATTGGGAGCCTGAGACTGTATCTATCTCTCCCCACCCTCTGCTGTCTTTCTCTCTCCTCCTTCCCACCACCCATCCCACCCCCATGGACATTTAGGGTTCTTTTCATGGTGACTGAATCCCAAGAGTGAGCATTTTAAGTGGTTACAGCAAAAACTATAGATCTCTTAAGGCCAAGCATTGGAAGTTTCACAGTGTCACTTCCATTGGATTCTACTGATCAAAACATGTCACAGGGCTAGCCCAGACTCCAGGGCAGGGGAAATTAACTCCACTTCTTGATGACAAAGAAGCAAAGTCATACTGCAGAAGACCACATGGGATGAGATGTATGTTTGTGGCTATCTTTGGAAATACAGTAGAATGCAGATATAGTGACAAGAAGTTATATTCAGGCAAGTTTATCTAAATATTATGAATAAAGGTAGAAAGCTGTAATCAATTTAAATGTACGATTGTAAGGGACTGGTTTAATTATTTCATCACTAAAAATCTGGTTTTAGATTTTCTTTAAACATTTTAAAATTCACTGTACTCAACACTTGGAATAGATATAGAAATAGAGAAACGTGATTCCTACTCCTACAAAAGAACAAGAAACAGAAATATACATCAATATTACTAAATATAAGTCAGAAGGAGCTAGATAGAGGTGCACTTACTAAGTTCTATGAACATGCAGAGGAGAGTTTTAAACCCAACAGAGGTGATAAATGAAGACTTCCTATCTTTTTTTATTTCTGGAAATCCTCAGAAGACGCAACTTCACATGTTTTCTTTAAGAGAAGGAATAAATGAGTATGAGAGGAAATGATGCTAAGTAGAGTGGCATTGTTGCATATAGAAGGTTTCATTTTCAAATACTGGAACTAAGTGTGTTCAGTCAAAAAAAGATTAAAAATAAAGAACAGGCCGGGTGCAGTGGCTCATGCCTGTAACTCTAGCACTCTAGGAGGCCGAGGCAGAAGGATTGCTTAGGTCAGGAGTTTGAGACCAGCCTGAGCAAGAGCGAGACCCCGTCTCTACTAAAAAAATAGAAAGAAATTAGCCAGACAGCTAAAAAGATACAGAGAAAAAATTAGCCAGGTGTGGTGGTACACACCTAAAGTCCCAGCTACTTGGGAGGCTGAGGCAGAAGGATTGCTTGAGCCCAGGAGTTTGTGGTTGCTGTGAGCTAGGCTGACGCCACGGTACTCCAGCCCAGGCGACAGAGTGAGACTCCGTCTCAAAAACAAATAAATAAATTAAAAAAATAAAGAACAGGCTAAATTGTGGGGGTGGCTGATGCAGATCTCCATTCTACTCCATAAGCTGAGGACCAAGGTTGAATGTGGCAAAACTGACAGAAACTCCTTCTCACTTCCCAAATGTCTCTCAGAAACAAGAATATCCCACACTGAAAGGGATTCTAGTGTTTAAAGATGAGGTTTAGGGCCAGGCGCGGTGGCTCACGCCTGTAATCCTAGCTCTCTGGGAGGCCGAGGTGAGCGGATCATTCTGAGCTCAGGAGTTCGAGACCAGCCTGAGCAAGAGCGAGACCTCATCTCTACCAAAAATAGAAAGAAATTAATTGGACAGCTAAAAATATATAGCAAAAATTAGCCGGGCATGGTGGCACATGCCTGTAGTCCCAGCTA
>CAUYSK010116899.1:0-67147 GCA_963575035.1 Avahi laniger | reverse complement strand
ACAACCAAGGAAATAATCAATAGAACAAACAGATAAGCCATAGAAGGGGAGAAATTATTGGTAAACTACCCGTTTGACAAAAGGTTAATAACAAGAATACATAAGGAGTTTAAACAGTTCAACAGGAAAAAAACAAATAATGATTAAAAAATGGGGAATTGAGTTAAATAGACATCTCTCAAAAGAAGATATACAGGTAGTTAACGGGTATATCAAAAAATGCTGAACATCAGTAACCATTAGGGAAATGCAAATCAAAACCACAGTGTGATGTCATCTTACCCTGATTGGAATGGCTATTATCAAAAAACCAAAACATAATAAATGCTGGCAAGGAGTTGAAGAAAGGGGAACTCTTACGCATTGTTGGTGGGAATGTAAATTACTATAGCCATTAAGGGAAAACAGTGTGGAGGTTTCTCAGAAACTAAAAATAGAACTATTAGACAATCCAGCAATCCTACTACTTGATATATATCCAAAGGAAAGGAAATCAATATGTTGAGGAGATTTCCGCACTCCCATGTTTATGGCATTATCTATTCATAATAAGATACAGAATCAACCTAAGTGTCCATCAGCAGATGAACAGATAAAGAAAATGTGGTATATATACACAATAGAATACTCTTTAGCAATAACAAAGAATGAAATTCTGTTATTTGTGGCAACACGGATGAGCTAGCTGGGGGACATTATGTTAAGTGAAATAAGCCAGGCATAAAAAGATAAATACCGCATGTTCTCACCCATATGTGAAAGCTAAAAAAGTTGATCTCATACAAGTAGAGAGTAGAATAGTAGTTACTGGAGGTAGGGAAGTGTAGGGGGAACGGAGAATAGCCAAAGATTACTTACGGCATATACAAGTACAGCTAGAGAGGAGGAATAAGTTCTGATATTCTGTAGCAGTATAGAGTGAGTATAATTAATAATAATTTATTGCATATTTTCAAATAGCTAGAAGAGTAGATTCTGAATGTTTTTAACACAAATGTGAGGTGATGGATATGCCAGTTACTCTGATTTGATCATTATAAATCATATACATGTATCAAAATATCACACTATCCCATAAATATGTATACTTATGTGTAAATTAAAAATAATAATAAAAGCCAAAACCACACAATTTGTTTTGTACTTTTGTCAGAAATAAAATTGTTTTATAAAGATTAATTTAGCAAACTTGCTTATAGTGGATTGGAAGATATAAATTAGTGTTGAGGAAGGTAGGCTTGTTAGGACGAGTAGTTAATTCTGAAAGCAATAGTGTGCGCTCTGGAGAAGAGATGGTAATAGGAATAGAAATGCATAAATGCATGACACTTTCAGAAAGTAATGATAGTCTCAGTGACTGTAGATATGGGGAGACATGACGACTCTGAAGTTTGGCAGTAAAGTGACAGGAGATGTTAATGATGCAGCTGAAATAGGAATTCTCCACGAGGAGCTAGTTTTTCAGGGAAGGCAGTCACTGTGGTTTTGACATGTTGAATGTGTGACATGGAGCATCTGCCAGACAGTTAGGAATTGTTGACTCTTTGCTTTACTCTGGCTCTCTGGACCTACCCAGCTTTCCAGGGGATGATGGGCACAGGGCACAGTTGAGAGAGTAGGCTGACTTGATTGCTCAGACCCATACAGGACCCCAGGGAAATGAGAATCTCCTCCTCTGTGCAGGTTTCCTCCTGTCCGGTGGTACCTTTCAAAGAGTGATTGCAGTGGGTTGGCCTTGTGAGATCATGTGGATATGGAACAGCATGAGTTACTACTGGCAATGATTTGACCTCTATCCGTGGGAGATGCACCGGGCAGAGCTCCCAAAGGCTCTCTTTGAGCACAGGCTCAAGTTAACCTTTCTTACAAAAACTCAGATTCCTCCCTTTCATTCTTGAGACACCCATCCCTTCTAGACTACTCCTTAGACCTCCCCACAAGGTGAGCTAACTGGACTGTGTATGAGCTGCTTCTAGTTATGGTTTACTTTATGAATTTTTTTCATCATGTTGTCATTATCGTAAGATGGGGGTTTCTGTTGCCAAAACAGATGGAATGTTGCTTTGAGACCTTTAACTCCACTTTGTAAGATTTCTTTTGTATTTGGCTTTCTTCACTCTTGTGGTTAAAAGAATACAAAGTGATCCAAAGTTTATCTTGTTTTCTTTTCCCCTTGTTCTGTTATCCCAGTTCAAGTTTAGACCCCTACCTCAGATGTCTGTTCTGGCTGATTTACACAGTTGCTTCTGAATTGACTAAATTATTGACATCTGTCACTTTTTCTACATAATGGTCTCTGTTTAGTGAGTTCTTCCCACTCAACAGAAGTGTGGGGTAGGACTGAAGCTTAGGGAAGATGTCAGTAATTATCAGTGTAGAGCCTTACATTTAAATGTCATTTTGAGGTTTTCGTGTACTGTTTCTTGTGACCTCTGTCATTTTAATCTTACAACAACCTCGTACAGCAAGCATCTTGTTTGCCTACAGCTATTGTTTGAATTACGTTCAAAATTAATTGTATAAAAAGCTGGAAGTACAAAAGTGCTTTGTAGCGAGTACAAAAGGCTGGGAAAGAAAGGCAAAATTACTTGCCCAAATCACATGGTAAGTAATGCAACAAAGTCTGGTTCCCAGCAGTAGCCATATCAGCTGGTTCTCACTGAGTATTTTCTATGTGCCGGGCATTATTTTAAGCACTTTCTGTGTATTAACTCACTTAGAGTACTTTTCTCCACCACACCAGTTTGTCTGTCAGACGATAGATATTTTTTCTAAGCTCATGCATTTTAAAAGGCGAAAGATATGAAGTGAGAAGAGCAGCAGACTGAGAACTAACCCCTGGTATGCACCTGTAATTAAAGGGCAGGAGAAGCAGTGCAGCAGGCCCAGGACACGGGGCAGAGTGGCGGCAGCGGTGGAGCCACAGCTGGGATAGCGTATTGCCGTGTGAGCCAGTGGCATAGAGAGATTCTAAAAGACATTCTTTACTCCGCCCATCCCTTGCTCACCAGCCTGTGCCCTGCTCCGAGGCCTGGGTCTCCAGTTGTTCTGGTCCTGCTTCCCTGCCATCCAGCACGCCTGTGCCATTACTGGTCTGCACAGACAGGTGGAGCACTGTATTTTGCTCTAACGTAATTGAGACGAGAGTTTTTGAAGACAGCTTTTACTGGAAGAAAGAGAGGGATAAAGAAAGAAAATCAAAAGAAACAACAAAAAATAAAGGAGTTTATAGAACGGGGAATTATGATCCTATTTTAACCAAAGGCTAGCCAGAAATTGATAAATACAGCTTAGAGTGCCCTGCTAGCTGTTGCCAAGTTAAATGCCATTTGGATGTTTACTGACCTTTTTACTTTTAGGGAGATTCAAGCCCTCCCAGAAAATGTTCTTGTTTTGTCTTTGGGGATATATAGACCCCGCATAAGGTCAACCGCTTAAGGCGTAAGCCCAAGCCTCTGCTTGCTTTCTGCTCCAGTGTTTTCCCAGCATTCTTGGGTTCTGATTCCATCCTAGGCCCAGCACAGAAGGAAAGGAGTTTCCCAACTGGCCATAAAAATTTTCCTTGTCCATTACGTGTAACCTGACTTTTATGCCATCTTGACCTGTGTCGCAGTTTGATATTTGTGCATCTTGAGGGTCTCAGTGACATGGGGTTACAAAAGTGCCCAAAACAGATACAAATCACTGACTTCCTGGACTTTTCATTTGGATCAGCGGGGCTCATATTTTGATTACATTCTGAATCATATTAATTAGCCAGTTATCCATACAAGAATTAACTCAGGATAATATTGGAAATAACCAGACTACTCAACCATGGCTAAATTATGTTACTAATGGCATATTGTGTGTTCATGAAAAATGTTTATGTGATTTAGATTAATAGAAAATAACATATTAGTGTGATTATAAATAAGTTAATATAAACAATCAACAAAGAAATAAAAGTTAAACTTCCATAACTGTGCTAGAATAAAATACAGAAAAGAAACGCAGCCAGATGTAAAATAGTAGCTTTGTTCGTTCCCTTCTGCATGTCTGTGTATTCACACGTGGGCTGCCAACTAAATTAGCCCTCTTTTTCTTAAAAACTTTGGTTTGAAGGATACTACTTGTTCTCTTTATCTTCTGATTGTGTGTTGGCCAGGTTGCTTAGACTCTCTCTATATTCTTCACCTGTAAAAAAAAATTAATACCCAGCATACCCCAAAATTATGGTGAAGAAGTTTTTTGCCAAAAAAAAAAAAATCACAAAAGGAAGAGTGGCCTTATATTCAAGTTTTTAAAGTTTTCTATATTTGGGATGTTCTTTGATTATTTTGAATATAACAAAGAACTCCTTGGAGAAAACACATTAGTTTCAAATAACTACAGATAATGCTAGTTTGGAATGCTTATGGAGATCACTAAAATGGGTTAAAAAGGAAGGAGAAAACAAACTGAGCACACATTTAGCAATTATTCCTGGGGAAATGTTCTCAGAGTTGAAAGTGTTGGCTGTCACTATAAACTTGTTTTTTAAAGATGACTTTTGTAGGTCATATGTATGGTAAGTGATATGGAGATCATTTCTAGTGAACGGATACTGTAAATTAGGATAGAATATCCAGTTACGGCATCACACATGTAAAAATTACTGTATCTCAAATAACTTAAGACAGAACTGAAGACGTGAGATAATGAGACTCTCATGGTAGCAGAGATCTTTATGGCAAATTGCATGTGAAAAGCTTAAATGAAATCATTCCCCAAAATGTAAGTGAATAAAAAGTAGTATTTTATTGTTTTATGTTATATGTAATTTATATGTGCAAATTAACATAATAAAGAAATTATAAGGAGCTGTTTGATTATTTCATCTGCATTCTAAAAACATGTATTCAATATAGCCAATAACTTTTTGTTCCATTGAAATTTATGGATGACCTAATAGTTATTTAGGGTTTCCTTGTGTTTAGATATACCTGATATCTACTTCTTAGGAGGTTTTAAGGATTAAATGAAATTAATTGGGCATCTACTATGTAGCAAGCACTGTATGTGGTAAGCTCTGGGTTAATGGAACTAACAAAAAGAGACCTGCTATGAGATCTGTTTCCTGCTCTCTTAGAGCTTTCCTTCCCATCACAGGCTGGGTTGGGGGGTGAAGCATGGAGTTGGGAGTTTCTTAGAAGGTGATGGGGAGACCTGAGAAATGAAAAGCATCTTGCTCAGTCCCTGGAAGATAGAAATCCCTAAGTGTTAGCCGTGACTCCCTTCCCCCTCCTCTTCTCTCCTTTTTTCCTCCCTTCCTTGCCCACCCGCGATGCAGTTTATGATGCAGAGAACACATCTGTTCCGTGCTCAGAGCGGGATCAGGCTCACCAACTCAAGGCCCTTAGGTCAGCTGACTGGCATTCGTCAGGTAGTGCCGCGAAAATTGTATAGTTTTGCAGGTGACTTTTAATTACATCTTTATTGGATATGATGGTACAAGCATACAAACTTTTCATAACGTATACTTCCCAAAAAGCTTGCTAGGAGGATTGTATGTATACTCCTTATAAATTAAATTTCACTGTAGAGATTTCCATTTTTTTAAAAAAATAGTACTTTAAAAATTTAAATTTTTAAGAAATGTTTAAAGTTTTTAAAAAGTGTTTCAGGGTATAGAGCTCTGGCTTGACTATCATTATTGCCAGGTTTTGGTCTCTCAACATCTTTCCTCTCTGCTCACTTGGATTTATTTCGTGTTGTATCTTCCTGGAATTCTGATTATCTCTATACATTAAGCTTAAACATTTAGATGTCCCTTATAATGGACATAACAGACTAACATATAAAAACTAAATTTTTATAATTCTTAAGTTGTTATTGAATATTTTTTAAGATCTAAGAACCAGACTGGGAAAATAAATAAATTTCAACTAGGAAAACTGGTTTCTTATTTATTGGAACTTGCTCAGTGAAAGTTATTTCAAATAAAAAATTATTGTTACCAGTTGCTTTGATAATCTTATTGTCTTCTACATTGAGTTAATTAATAAAAAGATGTTTTAAAGGATGCAGTTACAATACATGATGATAAAAATTGGTATTATATAGTCAGTCTCAATTTGTGAAAAAGTTGTAATTCTAAAATCTCATACTAACTTGAATACTAATAATAATTAGCTTGCTTTCCTGTTTGTATTACTTTATTTGAAAATTTTTGAGATATAACACATTGTATCAAAATTTATTAACCTATAGTTCATCATTTCCAAACTAAAAGGCAAAATGCTGCTGACATTAAAATCTGGAAATAGGTTACTGATTTGAGATTTTATTCTTAATGAATAAGTAATTATTTGTTTTGTACTTGGGATTTATTTTAATCAAAAATGGTAAGAGGTATAGACATGGAAATGACCGCCATGAAGGAATTTTATACTCACAGATCCCTGGAAACTGGAGGCACAGCACATCACACAGGGCCACATGGGGGTGGTGCAGGGAAGCCAGGGTTGGTCAGGAGCCAGAGAGGGGAGAGTGGGGAGAGTATGGCCCAGAGCATTTTTGGGGGTTTTTGTAGGAAGGAATGGGCCAGGCAAGGTGGGCAAGCTGAGTAAGTTTAGGATTGGCTAGTTTGAATAATTTGGGCATGCTCTGGACTGTAGGGATGGTCCCCAGATGTCCAGTACCTGGCCCTGGGGTGATGTAGGACAGGGGAAATATGTGGGAGCTCCATAAAGGAGATGGTGGAGGCTGTTTGTCTACCAAAGGCATGTGCACAGGGGGATCTTTTCTATCTCTAGGAATTAGCCCTGGGAGAGGCAGTGTCTCGAGAATCAAGGCCCCAAATGCCAGAGCATCAAGAATACAAAGAAGAAAAATCTATAGTCAATACAAAACAAAACAATTGAGGACTTCAAGATGACACTGCTAGCCAAGTGCCATTTCTGTGCACATATTTTTAGAGATGGCGCCCATGAAGGATTAGGGAATATGTAACAAGTTTATTTTTGAGCTTTACTTTTTGAAATAGTGAGTTTTAGGGGGTCAGTCAAAGAAAGTGTTAACTAAAACCTGATGCTAAATGCTAGACATTTGGAAAACTTGAATTAAATAATTTCGCCTAAAGGTTTATTTCTCTTTCATATAAAAGAAGACAGTGGACAGGAAGTTCGTGGTGGGTGTAGGGCTCTTTGCTCCTGCTGTGCCTCCCTAGCTGGTGGGATGCTTAAAGTTAGAATGGATGCTTCCACCTGGGCTCCGCCTGCCGAATTCCAGGCCTAAGAAAGAGGGAAAGCAAAAGGATGCATACTGGCTGGGCGCAGTGGCTTACACCTGTAATCCCAGCACTTTAGGAGGCAAAGTGGGAGGATGGCTTGAGCTCAGCAGTTCGAGGTCATTCTGGGCAATACAGTGAGACCCCTGTCTCTACAAAAAAAAAAAAAAATTAGCTGGGTATGGTGGCACAACTAAGGCAGGAAGATTGGTTGATTACAGGAGTCTGTGAGCTGTGATTGTGCCACTGCACTCCAGCTTGGGTGATAGAATGAAACACTACCTCTTAAAAAAAAAAAAAAAGGGTGCATATCCCTCTCTCTTCCGCTTGTAAGGTGCCTTCTTGGAAGACATATCTGACAACTTCAGCTTATATCTCATAGGGCATTGGTGATTCATGGATTGGCTAATGTTTGTATGAAATCAACAAAGATTGTTCTTTCTGCTTCCCCAGTCAAGAATGAAAAAATAGCAGCTCTTCCTTGAAAGGGTTTTGAAAAGTGAGCAAGTGGGCAGTTTTAGTTAAAAAAAAAAAAAAAAGTAGTTATACTAAAAGTAATGACAATTATAGTAATAATCAATAATTAACCTTGAGCTTATATACTAGTTGCTACTGAGTGCTTTGTGTATTTATATGTGTAGTTCATTTAGTCTTTGAAACAACCCCATTATTCCCACTTTTTCAGATGAGGAAATTGAGGCCCACAGAGGTTAAATAACTTGTGCAAGGGGACATAACTGGAAAGTGATGGAATCCAGATTGCAAGTCTAAATCATGTGCTCTAACCACATAGTTATACCAATCTATAATTGAAACATTTATATCTCAGAGGTAAGAAACTAAAGCTGAAAGGTTTTAAGCCATTGGCCCAAGGTCGAACAATCAGGACTAATCTTGCTTCTGGGCATTACTTCCACCGCCCTGGTATGCTTTTTCTAGATGCGCTCTCTAAGCCTTTGTCTCTTTTTATTAGGGCCTGTCTTCTTGAGAGGTGGATATTTTTGTGGTTCTAAATCCTGAAAATTATGTTATTCCTTTTAGAATTCTTCTACTTGGCACGGATCCCTCAGGAGGCAGTATAGCTTGGTGGTAGAGAGGGTGGACTTCGGAGCCATTGAAACACAGCCATCGCCTGTGTTTGCATCCTGCTTGTGCCAGTTTTATCGATGTGTCTTGGACAAGACACATGCCTCTCTTGTGTTTTGATAGTCTCGTCTATTAATGGGTTAATAATGTAGCTATTCCACAGGGCTGCTGGTAGGAATAGATGAGCTAATACAATAAAACTGCTTAGTGCAAAACCTGGCACATAAGTAAACATTTTCTGTTCTGATTATATTACTGCTTATCAGAAATGTCCACTCCAAATTTGACCTAGTACATTTTTCTAGCACCTGTTTGGCACTCAGTAAATGTATATGGAATGAATGGAAATAACTGCGATTTGGTTTGTATTGTTGGCCCATGCGTCTCATACTAGTTGAAATATTAGGGTTGTAAAGATGAGTTATTTTTTAATATTTATATTAATAGCCATTATCAAGCTGAAAAACCAATAATATTACATTATGTTACTCATCTTGTGCTACTTTTCACCTCACTCACTTTTCTCATCTACAGAACTATTAGTTTTTACATTTAGTGTTTTAACAGAGATTGTGTGGAAAGATACTATGTACATCCGAGGTCCTGTTAGTCATAGAAAAGTTTATGCCATTGTATTTTAAAATAGATGTTAATGCCTTTGAATCTTTTCGTGTCACGTTTCCAGGTAACAGCAATCACCCATTAAATGTTAATTCAATCTCGGGAACAGTAATGTAATCATCAGAAAATGACTTTAGATGGCAGCGTCATTTAGTAGTGAGATAAGGACTGGCAAAGCAGGATTTATGTCATTCTGCAGCAGCTTTTGAACAGTGTATTTGCATTTGCCTTTTTTATCTGAATAACACAAGAATTAAACCCTTTTAAAGGGAACCCACCCATCCCCTTTCACGTGTGTCATTCTTGCATCAGAGAAAATGCTGCATAATACTAAGATGACAGCCCCACCTCTGATGTCACCGAGGATGGTACAATCCTCTCCGAACCTCTGCTGGGCTTCCTGCGGCTGCACTGGGGAAATGGTTACATTAAAGCTAACTCCCCGGCATCTCAATTATCTCCTTGGAAGTAGTTTTCACAAATATAGAAAAGCCCTACGGTGGCTGTTTTCGGTAAGCTACCAGGCTAGAGAGCAACCGAGGCAGAGAGAGGGAGAGCCCGCGAGAGAACAGGCTGCTTCCGCCTTTGTGAGAGGGACGGAGGCAGCAGCTCCTCTCGGCTCGGGTTCCAAGTGCTCAGAGTGCTTCCATTTACATCACGGCGTGCAGTGCAGGGCAAAAGGGGCTGCCAGGAAATTTGAAACTAATTTGCTTCCAGTTGACTAGAACAGCATATTTTGAATTGGCTTGCTCCTTTTTCTAGCTAACTTTTCTCAAGCGTTAAACTGATGAACTGGGCATTTTCTATGATCAATGGGTAACTGCTGGAGCTACAGTAATCTCTGTGAGTAACCTCTATTTGTAGGTCTGTGCAGGCAAATATATTTTTATATATCTATCTCTTGTAAATGCTGCTGTGAAATGATCCGTCTGTATTATTGACTGCTTTTGCTTACTAGTCTTGTCTTTTGAGCATCCCAGTAAGAGACTCCTGGGGCTCGACCAGGTTTGCAGAATCCTGACCCAGAGACGAGCATACTGCATTTATTCAGGGATGCCCATGCCAACTGTTCTCTAATTCCCCACTCATCAGAAAGATGCCACCTGCCCTCCGAATGCCTTTGCCCTGTGCCTCACCTGGCTTTAACCTGCAATGTTTGTCTTAGCATCTGACACTGAATTTTCCAAAATTTTTATTTTCATATAGAAAGCAGAATATTATTCTTACCTGTAATCTTACTTCCTTGCATTTTTTTCCCCCAACCAGCTTTCCTGGGAACACAGAATTCTATTGCCCTATTTCTGTTCCCTGTTTGTGATGTATTATATAGGCAGAAAGAGAGAAAACAGGCTACCCCTGTAGTTTTAGAAAGACATAATATTGTGGTGCTGGATGGGAATAGGGGAGGAGTTTCTCTTAAAGAGCTCTAACTCCTTTCCATCTGCACCCCGGAAACATGGCTCAATATCGGAATAGCCTAGAAAAGAGTAAGGTTAACTCAGAGGTAGCACCAAATATCTTTTGTAAACACTGCAGTTGAGGCTAAGGTAGAATCTCTACCGCAAATTTGTACCAGGTGTCCAAGTTTACATGTCTGTTCAAAGTGTCACTTTTATAGTAATTCAAGATTTATTTCGCACTCACTGGGGAAACTGATTTTCAACTTTCTGTAAAATTTGTACGTTTAGATATACCTGGAATTATTGTTCATGTCAGTTTGTAGTATGAATCCTTAGTAAAACTGTGGGTCTGCTATGGAGCATGAAAACTCCTAAATGCTAATGTGGATCATCTGAGGCTTGTTACGCACTGGCGGCTCAGCGCGGTCGCCTGTTTACTGCTGCACCTAACATCTGTCTTCACAGACAGCAGTTTAGCGAAGTCCGCAGCTGTAGCTGATCATCCCTGCTAAGCCCTCTAGCTGCATGGCATTCATAATTATTTTTTAAAAGAAATGTATAGTATTTTGAACAATTTCTTACATATTAAAATATTCCATAAAATATTTTATATAAGAAATCTTTTATATGAATATTACCATGTCCATGTTAACTTTAACAGAAGAAAGCCTGCTGGGAATGAGACTGTGAGGTTACTTGTAAGTTTAGTTTAAAACTTTTCTTGCTTTTTAAAAATAAAAACTCAAGAGACAGTGAAAAGAGAGAAATTTTAAAACTGGACTTTAAAAGTATGGATTCCCAAACAGGAAGAAGTAGTATTTCATAGAAAATGGACAGAATGGATGAAATCAGAGGAACACATCTGATCAGAAGCGATAAGGCCGAAAGGAGAAAGCGTAAGATGTGCTATAAAAACCAGAAATTATGAGAGATGGATGAGAGACAAAAATAGAGAATCCTACCGGCTGAAAAAAAAAAAAAAAAACGAAACCTGCTTTGAAAAACAAGGACTCGAAGGATAAGATCACATTCAGCTCTTACAGCTTCGTGTTTCTTCTCCAGGAGTCGTTCGGTTGAAGACACTTTGGTTTGAAATTGATGGCTGTTCCTTGGCTCACTCTCGTCTTCCTTTCTGTGTGCTGTGTGCGATGCCACTCCTTAGCTTCCAGAGCTTCCTCTGAAATTGACTGGAATGATAAGCTAGGATCATTTCTCTAGGGATTAGAACTGAATGAGAAAAATTGGGTTCTGAATCATTAGTATGGGAAATTTAGTTTGCAGTAAGCACAGCTGTAACTATTAATCACCTGGGGAAACTGTGTCCAATTAATGGAACATTCTTGGTTCGTGTGCACATTTTAAAAGCTTGTGTAGTGGTTGGCAGGCCTTCTCCTGGCCTTTGCAGCATGTAAATACTTTAAATATCTGTGCTTCTAGAGAGTTGTCAGTGTCCAGACAATAGACAGCATCCTAGACTACATGCTATAGCCTTCTCCAAAATGTGATTTTTATTAGGGTGAAGAGCATGCCCCCAAATATAATACACTTAGATTACTCATTTAGTAAATTTCCATTACTTATACTCATTTTCTGTTATTTTTATTATACCAAATATATTTTCCTTTGCTAGGTAAAATTGATTAGATTATCCTCCTGTTTTGTTTTCATATGATTTTTTTCTGTTGCATTGCAAATTTCAGCCATGCATCACTGTGTTGCTGGAGAGGTTTATTGATTAATAAACATAAAAGCATTGGCCCTTATCATTCACAGTTAAGGATTATAGTTACAGGTGAAATACATTTGAGTTTTTTTTTTTCTTTTTTAACTCTTCAAGGCTTGCTTTTGATATTTGCTTTGTAATTTAGGCATTTGTCTTCCAGTGTTATTGATTTGTGAAATTTCAGACTAAGGAATCAAAGTAGTCACTCTCCTCACCCCATTTTATTAAATAATTTCAAAATATTAAGGGGGCACCAATATTTTTATTACATTGATAACTTTCGTAATGCTTAAGACAGGGTTTGGTGTGCCTGTCACTAGAATAGTGTTCATCGTACCCGATAGGTAAGTTTTTATAAATCCTCACCCCACCTCCCACCATCTTTCCTTCTTGGATTCCAATGCCCTTTATATCTTTTGTGCCTGTGTTTGCCTATCATTTAGCTTCCACTTATTAATGGGAACATGTGATGTTTGGTTTTCCATTCCTGAGAAATTTCACTTAGAATAATGGTTTCCAGTTCCATCCAAGTTGCTGTAAAAGACATGATTTCATTCTTTTCTTATGGCTGAGTATATATACACCACATTTTCTTTATTCACTTGTGAATTGATGGGCACGTAGGTTAATTCCACATCTTTTCAATTGTGAATTGTGCTGCGATACACACTTGAGTGCAGGTGTCTTTTTTATAAAATGACTTCTTTTCCTTTGGATAGATACCCAGCAGTATGATTGCTGGATTGAATGGTAGATCTACATTTAGTTTTTTTGAGGAATCTCCGTACTGTTTTCCATAGAAGTTGTACTAATTTGCACTCCCACCAACAGTTTATTAAGTGTTCCTTTCTCTCCACATCCAAGCTCGCATCTCTTGCTTTTAATAATGGCCATTCTCATGGGGTTATCTCATCATAGTTTTAACTTGCATTTCCCTAATGATTAGTGATGTTGAGCATTTTTTAATATACTTGTTGACCATTTGTCTGTCTTTTTTCAAAAACTTCCATTCATGTCTTTTGCCCACTTTTTGATGGGGTTGTTTTTTATTGCTGATTTGTTTGAGTTCTTTGTAGATTCTGGATATTAGTCCTTTATCAGATGTATAGTTTGTGAATATTTTCTCCCATTCTGTAGGTTGTCTGTTTACTCTGTTGATGATTTCCTTTGCTGTGCAGAGCTTTTAAATTAAGCCCCATTTATTTCTTTTTGTAGTTGCTGAATTTGCCTTTAGATTCTTAGTCATAAATTCTTTGCCTAGATTAATGTCTGGAAGAGTTTTTCCTATGTTTTATTCTAGAATTTTTATGATTTCATGTCTTACATTTAAGTCTTTTATCCATCTTGAATTAATTTTTTATATGGTAAGAAATAGGAGTCCTGTTTCATTCTTCTGCATGTGGCTATTCAGTTTTCCCTGCACCATTTATTGACAGGGCTTCCTTTCCCCAGTGTATGTTGTCGTCTGCTTTATCAAAGATCAGTTGGTTATAGGTAGATGGTTTTATATCTGGGTTCTCTATTCTGTTCCATTGGTGTATGTCTCTACTTTTATACCAGTATCATGCTGTTTGAGTTACTGTAGCCTTGGAGTATAATTTGAAGTCAGGTAATGTGATGCCTTCAGATTTGTTCTTTTTGCTTAAGACTGCTTTGGCTACTCAGACTCTTTTTTTGGTTCCAAATGAAGCTTAGGATTATTTGTTGTAGATCTGTGAAATTTGACATTAGTATTTTGATGGGGATTCCACTGAATCTGTAAATCACTTTGGGCAGTATCAAAGGAGTCACTCTTTACCTCCTTGTCTTTGGGACCGAATTCCTTTCTGACAAGTCAGGGAGAATGTGTTTTTGAACTTGCTTCTGTAAATTTTATAGTGTTAAAATAATTTAAGAATTTTAAGGTGTTTACTAACTGATATTCATTAGACAACAGAGAACACCAGGGACATCATTGCATTTATGAACAACTCATGTGAAAAGAAGGGAAAACAAATTTTTAGTGGCTAGGTTAGCCATGATTTATAAAGAATTGAAAATCTGATGAACTATATTCATAGAAAATAGATTGTAGACCCTTAGTGCACTCTTTCTAGTACCTCATCAGACTCAATTTTCACATGTGTTTTTATTTTACAATACCTCCAAAGACATGAACATTAAAGCCCTGGGAAAATATTCTGGTTTTTAAAAATTGAAAGGCCTTGCCTTTCCCTTAGCTCTTTTCTTTTAAGCTCCAATGCATTAATAATTTCTTTAAGGCTATGTAAAGGTATTAATGTGTAGGCTTTCACTAATGGTCAAGTTTACATTTGCAGTTATTTTATTATTTTATGATCTTTTTGCACAAGTGTAGAGTCACTGACCATTCATTGTGAGAGAAATTTACTATCTGCTGTAAAATCAAGAAGAGATCATATTACAGTAGAGGCAATTCTCTTCCTCTCTTGAAAAGGTTCCCAGGGTACTTGCTAATTCGAGTGCAAACCCAGACTAGAATAATCAAGCCTCTCTCTTCATAGAAATGAGAGATTATATGTTTTCTTTGAACTTTTAAAAATTGTTTATTTGATTGAACAGTTGGATCTTTTGGTTAGGAGGGAGGAACTTGTGATATCTTTTACGATAAAAAAGTAGCCATTTAAATATAGTCAGATCAACTTCTAGATATTGTATCTTTCTGAAGCAGTGTTTCT
The DNA here is from genome assembly GCA_963575035.1 of Avahi laniger. NCBI lineage: Eukaryota > Metazoa > Chordata > Mammalia > Primates > Indriidae > Avahi > Avahi laniger. The sequence goes on along the minus strand of CAUYSK010116899.1, from coordinate 52,372 downwards.
CATATTTTAATGTGTATGTGAGTCATCTGGACTTCTTGTTAGAAACCAACAAGATTCTGATTGGGAAGGTCTGGGCTGGTGTCTGAGAGTCTGCATTTCTAACAAGCCTCCTGGGTGATAGCTCTGCTGCTGTCTCAAGGCTATTCTGAGTAGGTAGGCTCTTGGACAGCGTTTTCAAATAGAACTTTCTGTGATGATGGAAATGTTCTATGTCTGTATAGTTCAGTACAGAAGCCACCAGCTACATATGGTGTGGAACACTGAGGAACTGAATATTCAATTTCATTACATTTTAATTAATATAAATTTAAGTAGCCATATGTATATGTGGCTACCATATTGGCAATAGAGTGTTTAGAGAGAAATCAACTGAGAAATTTATGCTGAGTTGTAATAGCTCATGTAGGATGATGCTAAATTCTAGAACTGGCCAATATTGTCTCTATTAAACCTTACCAGTGCCTGGACTTTATCTATAGGCAGGCAGTGTGTACAGATGGAGTTGCTAGATTGTAAGCTTGATGATTGCAAGAGCCATGTTAGCCTCGTTTGGTACTCTGTTCTCCTGTGCTTGACACATACTTGGCACACAATAAATGTTGCTGAGAAAATGAACAAATGAGCAAGCTCTAAAGTTGAGAAGTACCCTTGTGTTTCTAGCACAAGCCTGTATTTGGGAGCAGGGGGTAGAATTTGAATGGCACTAATATGCAGTATTTTGCTTGTGTTTAAGGAGGCTTCTTTTTGTTTCTGTCTTGAAGTTCTATTAAATGGTATTCCATTGGTTATAGGACATTAATTCATTAATTGTTGAATTAATTTATTAATTCAACAAAATTCCATTTTGCTAGGTACTATTGATATAGGCTTCTGGAGTTTATATTCTAGTGACAACAAAACAACGCAAGAAAAAACAAAACACCTTTTTCTAAAAACAACTGGGCCTCAGTTCTAGGAAATGTATGTATATAGAATCCATAATTGTGGCTGTCCTGAAGAATATGGGGATAGATGTGACAGTCAAATTGTCTGGGGAAACCTACGTCCTGTTGCTCAGAATCCCTTTTGAAAAACTGTTTTATTTGCTTCAAATTTCAGCTTCCAGTGACTTAGTCTGCAGTAGATGTGCCAAACAGTTCTTGTTATTTATTTTTTTTCTTGAACCATATTCTTGTAAGGAATTTTCTAGCCAGAGTGGAAGGAAATCTGTTTCATTTATTGGTCTTCAAACAAGATTGTTCTTAGAAAGGCCGTGGTTTTTCTACAGCCAGTCTTATGGAGCAGGCTCATTCCCTCATGATTTGAAGAAATTTTTAAAATTCCATTTTATTTTATTACATTCCTATCCCTGTCTTCTAGAAACAGATGGCTATTTAATATACAACGCAAAGAACTCCTAAAATTGATCTTGTTAACATTCAGAAGTATCCCTTTCTTTCTCAGTATATTAAATCAAAAGAAAAAAAAAATCTTAAAAAAAAAATCAGTGGGTTTGTACTTCATCACAGGAAAAGCATCTTTACTAAACAACAGGAAACACAATTTGTTAGGAATCTGACCAAATACACAAGGCAGCAGCTAAGATTCCCGATAGAAAAGGACAACTTCTATTGGAATATAAATAGACACCCCCCAAAAGTACATATATTTCCCACAAGTGTGAAACTCTTTTTCTCTCTCCCCTCCCTTCCCTCCTACACACTTTACACTACATTTTTCATCCCTTTAAGGGGAAAAAGAAGTACAGTAAAACTATGAACTCTTTATTAATTCAGATTCCTGTAGTGTGTGGTTTATATTTAGGTAAGTGCTAAAGTTCTTTTTTTATACTTAGCAAATCCCTTTGTCACAGAGATAAGACTAAATTCAGGCAGGACTAGTTCAGGAAGGCTTTCTGGAAGAGAAATGTTTCGAGTTGGATTCTTGCATTAGTAATGGATGTAGACTGAAAGAAAGGCAAAGGAAAAGCTTTTCGCAAGTTAGGTATAAGAGCCCACAGCAGTTGGATGAGGCTGAGCAATGGCTTTGACGGAGACATGTTGAAAGGAGAGGGGCTGGGACAGGGGGTGAGGTGACGATGGCCATGGATACTGGCCCAAGTGGAGTGTCCTGGGAGATGCAGCCGCCCTTGCATCTTTGTTCCATTCCATTCTGCCTTTGTTTGGCTGGAGCACTTACCATCTCACACCTATGCCGTTGCCAGAGCCTGTGCTGTTATTCCTGAGTCTATGCTCGCAGGCTCTCCCTATCCATTCTTCACGTGCTACCAAGGTGACCTTTCTCACATGCCAAACAGACTTCTCACGCGCAGTGCTCAGTTCTGAATTCCCTATGTTCAATACATAGCAGGTAATCAATAAATATTTGCTGAGCGAGTGAATGAATTTTGGAAACAATGGGCATTTAATAGGAAGTGTCTATGGCCCTGTTTTTCAAGGGAGCAGAGACAAAACATCTTAAAAGAAGAATTGGGTCTTTTTTTTTTTTAATAGTCATCCTACCATATAGTCCCAATTTTTAAACATAAGGAAGAAATCAGAAATTCCAAGTAAAAGGTCAGGATAAATACTTTGCAAACTTAGTTTGGTGTTAAAGACAGTTCAAGTTGTGACAAGAAATGCAAACAGCAAAAATAAACTGCTCTTGCAGTATAACAAAGGGGTGCCTTATTCAGAAGGAAAGATTTGCTGTCGTGCTGAATTCTTAGGGATGTGGCTGTTTCTACCCATTACCTACAACTAGAAGACTTTCTTCATTCTTCAATATATTTGTTAATATCACTGCTATTGGAAGGGATGATCTGACAACTCAGTGGTCTCTGAGTTTTTCCCAGGCATTTACTCCCGAGAGACACAAGACCAGGAATCTAGTTCTGACTTTTAGTTCTGATATAAAATTTTATTGAACATCATTTTATTGACCTTGATCAGGTCATGTAGCCTCTCAGAACATTTGTTTTCCCTGGTCTACACCAGTCCTTAATGAGAACAGTAATCTTAGACCTGGAGAATTTATTCCGATAGTAAAGCAAGCTTTTGTCATGCAGGGCTTTGCTTTTGCCCTTCCCTGTTTTATCTGATCTCACTTTCTTTGATGATTTGCCAAGCTGTTATACCAAACATCACAAGCCTTGCCCACAATTGTTGCATTTGCTGTCCCTTTCTGAGGGACATTTCAATGAACAGTATTAAAAATGGGGCCAAGGAATTACTGAATTTCTTTGAGGCCCCTTTTCTTGATTTCTTTGTGCCCACTTCTCTTTGGGGCAGTGTTTATTTTTGTGGTTGTTTTACAGATGACGAGTTAAATTGTTAGAACAAAACGGTCTTCCAAATGGTAAAGTTTAACTAACCTTTGCTGGATAGTGAAATCCATCCAACAATGGGTGTTATATATAAATATGGCTTCAATGGTCACTTTGGTGAATTTTCTTAAAACCACTTAATGATGGGTTAAAAACTGTAGCCTTTGGAAAAAGCTTAATATGTGAGCTAACATTATGCTCATACATTTGCACTGTTTGTAACATACAGCTAAAGTTCTTTTGACATTTATTTGTAGGGAGAGATGACTTTTTTCAAGGATTGGTGATTAAGGGAAGGCTTAATTAAGGGGAAGGGATTTGAGTTAGGTCTCGAAAGGTGAAAATAATCTGATCATATTGAGATAGGAAGACAATGTATGTCAGGTGGAGAAAAGAGGTTGTGCAAAGGCAAAGAAGTATAAAGTTCAGAATGTGTGTAGGATTAACTTTATTTCCATATTAGAATTAGAAAGAACCTTTTCAAGGTATTCATTTGCTGTACCCTCCTTCAGTTTAGAAACAATGGTGTATAACATTCGAAAGAGTAGTTGAGAGACAGTAGATTGGGAAAGACAGATTGGAATTGAAGAAGAATAAGTAACGCTCTCTCTCTTCACAGATGACATGATCTTGTATGTAGAAAATCCTGAGGGATCTTCAAAAATGCTATTAGAACTAAAATCCAAGTTCAGCAAGGTTGTATGATGTAAGATCACTATATAATGATAAATTGTATTTCTATTTGCTAAGAACAAATGATCTAAAAATGAAATTACAAATACAGCGTCAAAAGGAGTAGAATACTTAGCGGAATAAATTTAACAAAAGTAATGCAAAACTTATATACATTTAAAACTATAAAACATTGTTAGAAGAAACTAAAGAAATTAAAGAAGATTAAATAAATGAAAAGACAAACCGTGATCACAGATCAAAAGATGTAATAGTAATACTGTTAAGAAACCAGTACTCTATCATTTCATTTCAGTTGCTATCAAAATGTCAACTGTCTGACAAGTCGATCCTAAAATTCATATGGGAAATGCAAGGAGCCTAGAGTGGTCAGATCAACCTGGAAAAGGAAGAGCAAAGTTGGAGGACTCACACTTTCAGATTTTATTTACTGTAGAGCTACAGTCAAGACCCTGGTACACTGGCTTAACAATAGGCATCTGGCTCAATGAAATAGAATTAAGAGTCTAGAAATAAACCTTTACATACATGGTCAGTTGATTTTCTCCCTGAGTATCAAGGCTCTTCAATGGGGAAAGAATAGTCTTTTCAATAAATAGTACTGGGACAACTGGATATCTAGACGCAAAAGAATAAAGTCAGATCTCTGTTTCACATCATACACAAAAATTAACTCAAAATGGGTCAAAGATCTGAACATGATAGCTAATACTGTAAAACTCTTCAAAGAAAGCATGGAAGTAATCTTTGTGACCTTGACTTAGACAATGATTTGTTACATATGATACCAAAAGCATAAAAACCAAAGAAAAATAATAAGTTGGATTTTATCAAAATTAAAAAGTTTTGTACTTAAAAAGGCACATCAGTTACGTGAAAAAACAACCCATGGAATGAGAGAAAATATTTCCAAAGTATGTATCCGATAAAGAACTTCTGTCCAGAATATATAAAGAACACTTATAACTCAATAATAAAAAACCAAATAACCCAGTTATGTAATGGTCAAAGGATCTGAATAAACATGTCTCTACAGAAAATACACAAATAGCCAATAAACATGACAGGTTACTCAACATCATTAGTTGTTAGGGAAATGCAAATCAAAACCACAGTGAAATACCTCTTCTAGGATGTCTGTAATAAAAAAACATGGATGATGATAGAACCTTTAGACATTACTGGTAGGAATGCAAAATGATGCAGTTGTTTTGGAAAACTATTTAGCAGTTCTTTAAAACACTAACATAGATTTCCCATATGAACTAGAAATGCCAGTAGTCAAGAGAATTGAATATGTATATGTAGATGCTGAAACTTACATACAAATCCGTTATTCATAGAAGCCAAAAAGTGGAAACAACCTAAATACCCCATCAACTGATGAATGGATAAAGAAAATGTGGTTATTGCCATACAATGAAATATTGTTTGGCAGTAAAAGGGCTGCAGTTCTGATACATGCTACAGCATGAATAAGCCCTTGAAAACATTGTGTTAAGTGAAAGAAGCCGGACCCGTAATGCCACATATTATATGATTGTGTTTGTATGAAATATCCAAAATATACAATTCCATAGAGACAGAAGGTAGATTGGTAGTTACCAAAAGAAAAATGGGGAGTGGCTGCCAATGGATACAGAGTTTCTTTTTTTGGGTAATGAAAATGTTGTGGAATTAATTGATAGTTGTGATAGTTGCATAATTTTGTAAATATACTAAAAATCACTGACTTAAAAGATAGACAAATTAAAAGTCCTACTGCATTCTTTACTGGAAAAATAAAAATGTCAGTATGCCAACCTAGGTAAAGGGATATTTTTTGTTTTTGTTTTTTCTGTCTTCTTTTTCAAAATCAGAGTTTGAAAAATTTTTCGTCCTCAGATGTCAGCAAGCTACATCCTTTCAGTTCTGTCTTGTGAAGGTATTACAAACACTGCCATCACAGAAAGTGCTTCTTAGATTATATCAACACTTGATTCAAATTTAATTTTAAAGATATATTTCAAATTATTTTAAAAAATGGAATATGAAATAAAATACACTCTTACATATATTATTATTTATCAAATTTTAACACACTGTGGGATACCATGTATTAACTGATATTTCCAAGTTATCTCATTTCGAGCATGCCTTGGACTTAAGTCTTTCATGTCATTTCACCATAACTATTCAGACCTATATCAAATATTTTACTAAATAGGAAGGTTGTATCTTGGTGGTGGTTTATAAATATTAATAACAACAAATGTCTTTCATAAGTAAAAATGAATGTTTCTATTTCTAGTGTACATGAGTGTTTTCTTGATACAAAGTAACCAAAACCAAGTTCAGAAGGGGGTTGATAATACTGTAGCTGTTATCCATAAAGCCCAATTTAAATTTTTCATTTATCACAATGTCCCCATTTTTAGTTCTCACTGACTGTCATTTTAACAGGAAAATGTTGTGAATTTGATTCATTACAGTAAATATATACGATCTAAATATTGTTTTCTTCATATATCGGGGTTCTCCTTAAGATACCACTGAATTTTATGCAATTGATGATCCCACTAATATGTGGAATCTAAAAAAGTTGAACTCATAGAAGCAGAGAGTAGAATGGGGCTTACCAGGGGTAGAGGGAGGTGGGTGAGGATTGGAGGGGTGTTGGTCAAATGATACAAAATTTCAACTAGGAGAAATTCAGGAGATCTAATATACAATATGGTAACTATAGTTAGTAACAATGAATTGTATACTTGAAAATTGCTAAGAGGAGATTTTAAGTGTTTTCACCACAAAAAAATATGTGAGGTAATGGATATATTAATTAGCTTGATTTAGCCATTCTACTGTGTATACATATATTAAATCATCTTGTTGTATACTACATGTATGTATATATATAAAACCTTTATTTGTCAATTGAAAAATAAATAAAAAAGTTTTTATTGGGTTGGGATCCTGTAAATCTTTCTCAACATATTAAATTTCATGTTCCATTTTGACTTCATTCTCATTTTTTGGGGATGTTTTGAAAGCATTTTTTCCCCCACAGAAATTCAGCAGTGAAGGAAAGACTTCTAGCCAAAAAAATATTTACTGACTTTAAATAGATCATGACTTTTTTCTGAGGCTCTGTCTTAGAAATTGCACAGCAAAATGGTGTTGGCTAGATCATAAGGCTATTTGGTGTTATGCCCAATGTAAATATTTTAGTTGCTATTTTATGGGTGGTATTTGGAAGGTATCCCTATTTAAATCTCTTTTTGCATATGAAGCAACTGAGTTACTGAATCTTAACGTGTGGGACTTTATCAGAAGTAGAGTTAAATATGGCATGTGTCGTCATATTGTCGCCTAATGTGGTTTTGTGGTTATACTCATGTAGACTAAAGAGCTGCAAGGTTATGAGAAGTATGAGTTACATAGTGGTAAGAGGGAGGAGATAGTGAAAGAATCCAATTAGTAAGTATTATTGAGTGCCTAATGTGTGTGAATATTTATTAACACATCCTGGACCCCGTTCCGAAACAAATCATGTGTCCATTCTGTTCTATTCATAGGTGATCATGGAGGAAGCACTTTACTCCCACCGAATGTCACAAATGAATTTCCAGAATATGGGACCATGGAGGAAGGCGGAGAAGGCCTAAGAACTTCTCCGGAATTTGATGCAGAGCCTCTGCCATGCCGCCCACAAGGGCAGCATGGGGTCCAGCTTCCTGGTGGCCGCCACTCTGGGCTCGACAGTGTTACCGAAGGACCAAAAGATGTCAGAGAGGCCCCCTCTCAAAGTCACCTCAAGGAACAAAGTTTACAACCCATTGACTCTTTGATTTCAGCTCTGAAAGCCACAGAAGCCAGAATAGCTTCGGGAACATTACAGGCTACAAAGGTACTGGACAAAGATGGTGTTTCTAGCTTTTCAGTTCAGCAGGTGGGAAAAGAGCTGGACACTGCCAGTTATAAAACACAGAGAGCCAACAAACGACTCCCTGCTGGCCAAGAAAAGTCACCAGATATACCTCTTTCAGCTGAAGTAACGACCGAGGAAGATTTTTATTTGAGCATCCAGAAGGATCTGACTGCACTGTTAACTGGAGACACTCAGGCAGAGCTTTCCCAGATAACTAAGGATGGGAGAGAAGGGGCTCTCTGTGGGCAGGAGCTGGGGGGCCCAGCAGCGACGCACAGCTCCGCGGGCAGTGTTGGTTTCTTGAAGGAGCAGAGGTCTGCTCTCGGGAGAGTGCACCCAGAGAGATGTGATCGAGGCAGCTCCCTGGGACGCCCAGGCCGGATCAAACACGTGGAATTTCAAGGGGTGGAGATACTGTGGACAGGAGGAGATAAGAGAGAGATGCAGCATCCTGCAGATTTTGAGACGTCGCTGGAAAGGAGAACCTGTCCTGAAAGCAAAGAGTTTGCCAAAGCGCCAAGCCGTCTCATCTCATCTGCTGGTTTGTGTAATTCAAGTAGTTTCACCGAGCGTGTTAGGGATGGAACCTGGAGAGCTCCTTCAGAGAGGCCCGGCACGAGCTCAGGGACGTTTTCCCCTGTGCACCTTGACGAGAGTGGGGAGGACGAAGTCTTCCTGAAGGAGATCACACAACATTTTGAGAAGAAACCTGAACCAGCGAGAAACAAGGAAAGGTGAGCTCGGAGCGTAGCCCTGCTGTCTGTGATGCCTGGTACCTATTTTAATAGAAAACCATTATCCTGTGCTCAATAGGAGAACTCAACTCAGAATACACTGGGTCCTTGTTATCATAGAATGGAAGAGAAGTTACTGGAAGCTAGGTCCTTCTAAGGCAAGATTCCTTCTATGTTACTAAGACAGTGGAGTGATCCCGTTATAAAGTTGTCCATTAGGCATGAAGCAGGGAAGAAGAGTCTGTGACCACTGAACTGTGCAAATCCATTTGTGACATTTTGTTATATTTAACACGTTTCAAGTTTCTCAACATCATGGTAACTAGAACACCACAATTATCTTTAATTATATGAAAAGGGTTGGGCTCTTTTGACGTACCCTATATGGTCATTACATCCTAACTTAGGCATTTCTTCTGGGCGCAATACCAGTGCCTGCAATCCAGCCTAGAATGCAGCCTCCATACGTGTGTGAACACAGGTGCTGGGTTTGGGCCCTCTCAATTTTCCATGCTTAGAAAGGACATCTCAGGAGGTCAGAAGTAGACTTTATAATTCAGTTGTTCCGTGGTATTCACATGGGAATTTCTTCTTCTCGCAAGTAGCATATGCTTTGATTTATGGCCCTCATAAGTAAACTTGGCATCCCATGGTATTTCCTGGTCTCTCCCTGCATTTCTGACATGCATACCAGCCTAGAGCCTGGATGAATGAAGACATGACCCATCTTTCTTCATCCCCTGTGATCGCAGTCTGACCGCGCAGTGCTCCTTTGGGCAGAGTCATTTGTTGTGTACTGTACTTGGAATTTGTACCTTCTTTTCTTCTGTCAGTGCTCATGGCGCCACATTTTATAGTTTATGTGGGAAAACATCTGTGTCCAGGCCGAAGGGTTTGTTTTTGGTTTTTGTTCACTATAAGGAAATGCCTTTTCCTCTGCAATTAACAAATCCACTGAGAGTCTGCTCCTTTGGGACGACTATCAGGATGCTCCTCCCTCCCCTCCCCTAGCACGTCGCATCTGCAGACGTCCTCAAAAGCAGCCTTGTTATGTGGCCTATGTCTCATATTTATATTCTCCCTGGAATACGCACTTTTACTGTTGTTCAGATTACTGATTCATTCCTCCTTCCTTCCCTTCTTTCTTTCCATAAATATTTTTTGATTGTTTGCTATGTCCTTGACACTGTGAGATGTTGGGAATAAAGGGATGTTCAAAATAGATAAGGTCCGTGGTCACTGTCCTCATGGAAGTTACTGCTGAAGAGAAACATTAATCACATAAGCACATTGGAAGGTACAGGATCACAAACCGTGCTAGGTGCCACAAAGGAAAAGAACCTGAGAGCCACTAGAAAGAGTAATTCGAATGGAGCGGAGAGGCTAATTAATTTGTGTGATGGTTTGGTAAAGGCCTTTCTGTGGAAACAGAAATTGAGCTGGGACTTGAGGAATAGGAGGTAGCCAGGCAGAGACTGGGAGGGAGGAATGTTCCAGGCAGAGGGAACAATGCGTTCAAAGGAGGCTGCTGGGTTCCCTGACTAATGTGTAGCTTTCTAGAGTTGTGTGAAGCAAAGGCCTTAGATCAGGTTTGCAGAGTTGAAGTTTCCCCATTGTGGGTGGTGCCTGGAGAGCGGGGGAGAGTGGGGTGCATGAGCGTGGAGAGGTGGGAGAGGCAGGGAGTAGCATCACCCTAGGAATTGTCTCTTTTATTACTCCAAGTGCAGTGGGAAGCCATTAGGAACATAGTATTTGGTATATGGCGGACCTTCAATAATTTAAAAACAACAAAGACAACTGCATTGTCGAATGTGAATTCTGGTAATACCCAGGAATGTGGATTACTTAGGACATACTTAATAGGTAATTTCTATTTCTGTTTTATTCATATTTATAAGAATCAGAGGCTCAGAGAGGTTAAGTAAAGTTGCCTCCAGTGACTTGACTAGTAATTGGCACAGGCAAAATTCAGCTCCAGTTTTTTCTAACTCTTGACTTCTTGCTCTTACCACTGATCTATCTCCTAATTATTAAATTTTACTTAATTGTCCTAATTTTTTTAAGAGAATTTAGAGACTGAATCTTGTTCTGTTGCCCACACTGGAGTAAAGTGGTGTGATCATAGCTCACTACAGTCTCCGATTCCTGGGCTTCATCCTCCCACCTCAGCCTCCTGAGTAGCTAGGACTACAGGCATGTACCACCACACCCAGCTAATTTTTTAAGAGTTGGGGTCTTGCTACATTGCTCAGGCTTGTCTCAAACTTCTGGGCTCAAGCAGCCCTCCTGCCTCGGCTTCCCAAAGTGCTGAGATTACAGATGTGAGCCACTGTGCCCAGCCCTAATGTTCATTTTTAATATTTGAAAAACATGCTACATATTAATTTTTCACATTTGTGTGCCAAAATTCATGCTCTACCTCTATATATTAACTCATAAGTTGTTACTAGTTTCTTATGGGGCTGGTTAGCTTTGCAATAAACATGTCTGTTGGCTTTTTTGTTTTTACATCATTCCTGGGCTGTGTAATCTTGGACTTGAAATCTCTCTGCAGTGCTGCCTTCTTGTCAGCAGAGGGCAGCCCTTAGATTCTGATGTTGTCATCCTCTTGAGGTCATTTGATGTTATTTAAATCAGAAAGTATTAATAGACTAGTGAAAGTTTAGTGTGCTTTTACTACAAGTTTACTGAGTCAAGTTTACATGATATGTTTATCTACTTCTGTTATAATCTGAATTTGCGCAGTATAGTCGGCTAAAGTGAGAATTTAATATTTCATTCAAATATGCATTGGACTAGATGTATGCACACACTAGGCAACTAGTTGGAAACTATTAAATTATTTATATTGTAGTAGCCACACATATGCTAAGAATTTTTTCAACCCAAGTATGTTTCATCTCTTCCTTCCCAAATATACCAAGATATAAGCTCAGTGAATATAAAAGTTTGGTCTACAGAATGTTGTCCTTTTTGTATGGTTGAAGGAGAAAATATAAAAATATAAAATATAAAAAGAAGAGATTAACCTGAAATTCTGCACTGTTACTTACTTTTCAGGATTGTTGAGCAAGAGGAACACCTTAGGGGAGAAGACGAAGATACCCTTGGGCCCGGATACACGGAGGACTCCACTGATGTGTACAGCTCCCAGTTTGAAACCATTCTGGACAATACTTCTTTGTACTACAGTGCAGAGTCGCTGGAGACATTGTACTCAGAGCCCGATAGCTACTTTAGCTTCGAAATGCCCCTCACTCCAATGATTCAACAGCGTATTAAAGAAGGTGGTCAGTTCTTGGAGAGGCCATCGGGAGGAGGACATCAGGATGTCTTGAGTGTCTCAGCAGACGGTGGAATAGTGATGGGATATTCCAGCGGGGCCACCAACGGGCTAAACGATCCCAGCGACTTCATCTACACGAGAGGCACCTCGGAGATTGCTTTCTGGGGAAGGTACTAGTCACATAGTCATTACTTTCATGGTGGTAGTTTTTGTGACATTCTCTGGGAAATCTAAGCGTGGAATATATTTTAAAAGCATTTGTCCAATTTCTGTAGATACAGCAAATGATGTGAGTAAAAAGTAATTTGGGTTTTAGGGACAGACAGGGTACACCTTAGTTTACCAAATTGGCAAGCTGTGGTCATTTTATTCTGTGGGATTTCCCGGATTACCATATGTAAACTGCAGACTGAAAAAATACTTGTGGGCCATGATTAGGTATTAGCTCTGATGATGCAGCTTTGATGGCAGTAACGTGGTACTCTGGAGGGAACACAGAGATCATGGCTTTAGTCTGGCACCGACGTTGGTTGATGACTTGGAGCAAGTCGTTTGATTAGCCCAGAGGTTCCTTAATTCTAAATCAAGGGTGTTAGATTAGATGGTCAGCAAAGTCTCCTCCAGCCCTTTGCTCTGAGGGGTCCTGTTCTGTGCGGCCCTATTCCTGTTCCTGGGGGGGTGGGAGAAGGATCTAGCTATACAGATGCTTGAGAGAGCTGATACCTTGGTCAAGGTCAAGCCATAAGTATTCATTTTCTTTCTCAACGTTAGGATTTTAGTCTATCTAGGAGATAAAATGACAAATTATGTGGGTAACATGCACTACACCTGTCATTTGGAGATTTCCTGTCTATTTATGAATTATCCAGCGTTTCATTTCTTCTTGTTATCCTCAGGGCATCTACCTGTCTTTTAGCATCTCCATCCGTGGGCAGAGTATGCTAAACTTTGTAACAATTATACAAATTTAGTTTTGATGTCCAGAGTGTCCCAAAAGTCACTTTATTTTAAATAAAGGTACATTTAGCTATAATTTTGCCTATGTATGGCGACTATTGGGATACCCTGTATTTTTCTGTGTGTATGTGGAGGTCGTGAGGAGGGAGGTTGAATGGTGATAGACCATTTTAAAGCTGTCATGAAATAACACCAGTGCTTTTTTTAAAAGTCAGTGTTCATATTACAGGCTTGCTATGAACCTCTGTTTTTGAGCAGTCTGCCCTGTGGTAAGCATTTTCTGTAATGAGTTTATAGGTTTACAGCTCACTGGACGAGCACATTCAAGACAGGCACATTATAACATTGTAGCTGTGCGTTTCCGTGTGAAATGGATTGTGGATATTGGTTGCCTTATTGGGTCACGGTGAGATAATGAAAAGAACAAGGTGTCAGAAGCACAAGACTTTGGTCTGAATTAGTTATTCAAGCCACTTCTTCTCCTCTGAAACCTGCTTTACTTATTTGCGAAATGGGGTCAATGACATCCACTGTGCGGTGTGGTTGTGAAATCTGAAGGGTCACTGTAGATTAAAACAATTAGCACAGTGCGTGATACAAAGTCTGAGCTTGAGTAAATGTGTGACTCTGAACTGGTTGGCTGATAAGCCCACATTTAGACTTCCTGTATCTCTGAGAGGGAGGGCGTCTCTAAGATTGGGGTTTCTCTGATTGGGGGAGTCCCTGGGGGGAGGTGTCTTTGAGAGGAGAGTGTCCCTGGGAGGGAGTGACCCTCAGTGGAGGGCACCACTTTAGTTCTCCAGCTTCCCCATCATCTCTGAAGACTGTAAGTCATGATAAAATGCTGTAGGACAGATATGCAGATAATTTCATTGACATTCCAACCTGACTTTCTGGGGTGAGTGGAAGTTGTTTATATTTCACACCAAACATAGGTCGGGGAACTGAGTGTTTTGGGCTGAGGCTTTACTGCAGACGCCACAGGGTGGGTATGTAAATGACAAGACAAGAACATCAGCAATGGAATCAGCTGGAAGTTTTATTACTTGTACACTTAGGACAGGAAGTAGTCATCGTTCGGGCCTGCATGAATGCCAGTCATGAGTCTGGACAGAGTTAAATAGTTAAGAGACAGTATTGGAGCAGGTTATAGTATTGTAGCATCTCTGATTTAGACAGTGGTATCCTTCGGGACATCTTGACATAAAGTTTCACCTGCGTCACCTGCGTTGTCAAACCACGACATCTTGCCTAGTGACCAAATTCTGGTACTGAATGAGAGCATCTTGGAGATGAGCCAGCCTGCCTCCTTCCCCCCAGCTCTGGTGTTCCCCCTGCACGATGCCTGCCTGGTGGCCGTCCCACCCTTCCCTGAGCACTACCAGTGACTTGGACAGACCAGTTTGACCAGACTCCCCCATGTGTATCCTTTGAGTTGGCATAAGATAACAAGTAGTTATAGGTGGAGGAATATGTGTCTATTCAGGGTTAAAAAAAAAAAATAGGGCAGTTTTAATGATCCTAAGAAATTTTAAAGGAACTAGAAGATTTTCATATTTTTCTTTACCTTCTGCCTTCTTTGGTGCTTTGGAGAAGTTGTAACCATAGAGGAATTGTGTTAGTATTGTGTGTGTTAATAGAATTGTGGAAGAATGATGACATTTCCCTGCTTGAAGGGGATCTCAGATAATTTTATTTTGTCATGAAAAATCTGTATTACAGTTTGGTGGGGTGAATTACCCAAAGCCACATGACTTTCTAGTGACAGATCCTGCGCTAGGATTCAAGGTGTCTGCCTCCTAGGCCAGATTCATTCACTGTTCTGGGCTGCCTGGCCTCTTACATTATTATTCTTTCTTTTGATCTGATTTTTCTCATGCCGTATAGACCCAGGAGTATGAGTTGGTTTGTTTCCAGGAAACCAAGTTCTAAATGTAAAGCTGGTCGTTGTTATTGATGGTGGTGGTATGTGTGTTCAATTTGAGGGAAAACTTGCCAAGTCAATAATAAACATGTTTCCCATAAATTTTTAAAGCAATCAATGAGCAGCCTTTTAAAATTTCTTCTGCATTCAAACATCCCTCTGCAGAGGTAAGGGAGCAGACACAGAGGTATTGAGCCTGTCCCTCAGCCAAGCACTGAGGGCCAAAGTGTTAGAGTTCAAAGGAAAAAAAAATATTTTCCAATTTTATTAAAAAGTATGATATTTACAAAAGAAAAATGATAAATAAAATAAGCGCACATTCCTAGCATTCCGTCTGCGTTCACTGGCCTCTCCTGTGTCCTTGGTAGTGGGCCGGGCGTCTGATCATATTGGATAAAGTGAGCTCTGAGAAAGGCAACGAGGAAAAGGTGTTAGGACTAGTGAGTTCTACCTGATAATGCTTCTTTGATATTCAGGAGACAGGAACCAAGAAAATTAAGTATTGATTTTCATGCATAAAATGTTAGTTGTCAGCTTGTAGAAAATGTTATAAGATCACTTTGGTCTCTAAACATAATTTTATATCATATGTAGTTCCTAGGTTTTATTTACGTAGTATACACATGGTACTTAATTCTCATCATAAGCTAAAAAAAAGAGAGGAACTATTAATGTTCTAATTTTCCAGGTAAGGAAACTGAGGCACAGAGGGGTTTACTGAGCTATGCTGAGTTGGACCCTTAAATCATCTGTATGAATGATGATGATTTCATGATAGAATAGGACCAAATGTCTTAAATAAAACAAAAATGTATTAATTTTGGTATCGCCTAGGTATGTTTTTAAATCTTTTTCTATTTTAACCTGTGTCTTTGTTTTGTCCTTAACGATTATTTCCATGGCAGTATTTGACAGTGATTTCTTTGAACACAGGATGACAGTCTCTGTTGCATTACTTCTTTAAAGAAAAGTGGACGTGGTCGGGAAAGGTGATTAGGATATTATGGCATTCTAGCAAATCTCAGTTCCCTCTCTCAGGAGCACCTTCCTGTCTTGGACTTTGCCATGCTTTGGTGGCCAGAAGGACAGTGTTTTTCCCTGTTACTCTTTCTTCTTGAGTCAGAGAAGAAAATACTCCAAATCTATAATATTCTAGTATCGGGCTGGGGAAGACATTTTTTTGAGTATTTGTCTGTTTGTCTTTAAAAGTATTATATACCTTTGTGACATCAAGTAAATCACTCTTCATAAGGTAAAAAAAAAAAAAAGACACTTCAAATCCTGGGAATAAATCTAGACAGAAAGAGTTAAGTTCTCCCAGGTGCTCTGATAGGGAGCCACAAGTCAGCCAGGAAACAGCGCACCCTGCAAACGTAACACAATATTTTAACGAAGAGGCAAAGAGTGGGATCCCCTCCCTACGTGGTCCAGCTGCCCAGCGCTCGGGCTGACAGAGGGTCAGCGGTGCTGTGTGAAGTCCAGTCACATGGTTCCAAAATTAGAAAGGATAATTAGAGACTTACAGTTATACATGTTCCAATGGGTTCCTTTGTGTCTGGGTGCTTCTCCCTCGCTGGTCTATCAGCCGATGACCACAACTCCAATCAGTAAGTTCTTAAGGCGCAAATGCTGTCACCGTGACCATTAACAGAGCTGCATGTTGTCCAATTCCATTGAGCTTGGTTCGGACGGGAGGAGAAGAGAGAGAGCAAATACAGTGATGTGGCAGGAACTTCTCTTTGGGTTCTCCGAAATATATGAAACTGCTTTTGAAAATAAGCTTTTTAGTGTAATAGATCTATTTTATATCTCCGCTTCCTAGTTTCTCTTTCAGATGTTGCTCGGGATACCGAGGAGTAAGACAGGAGGGGTGAATTCCATCTGTGTGCAGCTGAGGTGCCTGAGGAGAGTGCTACTGTCTGTCTTCAGCCCACTCTGAGTTTGATATTTGTGGTTGTCTGCCTTCCTCTTGTTTTTTTTTTCCCCCTCCCCTTCTCAAATGGAATGCCGGTGTTTTGAAACTATCCTCTGGCTTCTTCAGTTTTTCTCTTTCCTTAGTGTCTTTCTACTGTAGGAAGAAGTCCCATGAAATAAGAGGAATACAGAAATTTGTTGATGTGCTGTTTGAACAATTTAAACCTGAAGTCGTTTTAATATAGTGTATTAATATTAAAAGAAGAAATTAAAATAATGTGATGGATGGGGACAGAGAAAAATATTTTTGATCTTGTGAAATTGTCTTTAGAGACCCACGAAGCCCCTAGCTTTTCTTCTGTCATTAGCGCCAGGAAGCCCTGCTGTCTCAGGTTCATCAGTGGGTTGCTGTTGCTGTAGTAATCTCTTTAATCCTTTTGCATTTTAAAATTTGTCCTGTAGAGAAAGACACTCTCAGTTTTTCTCTTTCTGATTTCCTTGAAGTAGTTGTGATGGTGAATTTGGGCTTTTTACCGCAAAGGAGCTTCTGCCCAGTGATGAGGTGTGGGCTCTGCTTGGTTTCAGAGCCAGTCGTACCTAGTTTTGTCTTCTAGGTGCGTAATTATGAGTAAATACATAAAATCTGGGACCCTTTCAAAGTGTAACATGGAATTAATAATACCTGTCTTGTAAGGGAAGGAGAGGAGCAAACGAGATCAATCAAATGTAGCAAAAATCAAGTGGCCTGACAATGTCTGTGCATAGTAGGAGACCATGAAATGAAAGTCAATACCGACAACAGTAGTAACCTGAAGAAAGGTCATCAAGCCACTGGGCCATGTGCTGAAGCCCCATAACAGCCTCTGAGCTGCCAGCACCCGGCCTTTCCAGCCCTAAGCCTCCTGAGACACTCAGTACAGGACTTCCTTAGACATCACTTTCTTTTTATAAGATGCAATGCACTGTGGTAGGGTGGAATAAATATGGAGATTCGAGACAGAAGACAGGAGGTGAAGTCATCCTCTTTCCTGGCAGCTTGATCTTGGGCAGGTGGTTTCATTTGTGGAACTCTTCATTCCTTATTGGTAAAATGGAAATAACCTTACCAACCAGTTTGCAGCTTTGTTGTAAGAGTTTGCTAAGTTCTAGGTTGTGAATACTTATTTTTAACCTATTGTGGATTTTGCAAATAGTCTGAGCAATGGTGTAAGGAATAATAAGAAAATAGATAAGACAAAGCTTGATTTAAAAAAAAAAAAAAAGAAAGATGCAAGGATTTTGGGGATGTTTGAAAGTAGGACATGTGGGGCCAAGTCAAAATGACTGTGAGATCTGAAGCGTGGATGACTTACCACGACAGGAAACAAGCCACCTGAGTTGGAGAGAGAAGCAGGGTTGGTAGGAGAGCAGCTGTGGGGTCAGTTTTAAAGAGGGCAGATTTGGGGACAGCGAGGACTGTCAGGGGTGAGCCTTGCAGCTGTGGGAGGCAGAAAGCTCTCGAGGACAAGGAGCGGGCTCAAGATGGGCTTGCTACAGTGCTCATACGCACAGGAGCACATGTGTGCTTCTGTGTGTCCTCCTAATTTTGTCTTTGTGGAAAACGTGCCCTGTAAGGTCAAAACTGGGGCAGCTTTTCTGTGCTTGCCTCCCTTCTCCAGCAGTGGGTTGATGGTCAGGGAGCCGGTGTAGAAGCCAAGCGCTCTGGTCACTGGTCGTTCTTTCAGTGCCCTTCAGATGGCCCTGGCTCTGCTGGTCTTGCACTCTCCCTGTCTCTTCGGTGCCTCTTACAAAAAGTGGCGATGACTTCAGGAAATGGTCCTGGAAATAGCTGTTCCCAGACATACTAATTCTGTGGTTTAAACCTTCAAACAAACAAACATTAATCGCTTACGTATTGGTGGATATGGGTGCGGAGCACACATTGAGGTGCCCGCTACTTGGATGATCTTTGATCACAGATGACTTCAAGTGATAAAGGTTATTGGAGGCATAAATGAATATAAGGAAAATCACAGCTCTAAATAAAACTGCAATGGCAGTTCATATTTTAATTTAATACTTTTAATTGATATAGTAATCTTTTTATTCATATTTCAGTGCAATATTTTACTTTTAAAGGAAACAAAAACATTTATCTCAGCAGAGGTCACTTAACATCATATTAGCAACACTGGATGTTATCCATTGAATTTTGGTTTGGGGAGGGAAAAAGACATAGACCTTTCCCCAATAAATAGTTCCTGGAGGTATTTTATGTAGGAGTACAAATGTACTTGAATCCAACATGGGAACATTTCTTGTGCTTTAATCTTGTTCTTTTTGATTTTTGATTTCATAAGCTCTCTGTAAATGAAAATACAGTCTACAAGGCATATTTTGCTTTATTGCTCTTTGCAGATGCTGCTTTATTTATTTATTTATTTTTTTACAAATTAAAGGTTTGTGACAACCCTGCATTGAGCAAGTCTGTTGGTGCCACTTTTCCAATAGCATATGCTCATTTAGTGTCTCTGTGTCACACTTTGGTAATTCTCACAGTATTTCAGACATTCTCATTATTACTATATCTGTTATTGGTGATCTGTGATCAGTGATCTTTGATGTTATTATTGTAATTGTTTTGGGGCATTACGAACTGTGCCCATATAAAATGGTGAACTTACTTGATAAATATGGTTTGTATTCTGACTGCTCCACCAACTGGCCACTCCCCTCTTCTCTCCCTCTCCACTGGCCTCCCCATTCCCTAAGACACAACAATATTGAAATTAGACCAATTAATAACCCTACAATGGCCTTTAAGTGTTCAAAAGAAGGGGAGAGTTGCATGTCTTTGAGTTTAAATCAAAAGCTAGAAATGATTAAGCTTAGTGAGGAAGGCTGTTGAATGCTGAGATAGGCTGAAAGCTAGGCCTCTTATGCCAGTTAGCCAAGCTATGAATGCAAAGGGAAAATTCTTGAAGGAAATTAAAAGTGCTACTCCAGTAAACACAGGAATGATAAGAAAGAGAAACAGCCTTATTGTTTATATGGAGTAAGTTTTAATGATTTTTTTGGATAGAAGATCAAACCAGCCACAACGTTCTCTTAAGCCAAAACCTAATCCAGATCAAGCCCCCAGTTAAGGCTCCAATTCTATGAAGGTTGCAAGAAGTGAGGAAGCTGCAGAAGAAAAATTCGGAGGTAGCAGAGTTTGGTTCATGAAGTTTAAGAGGCCATCTCTATAACATAAAAGTGCAAGGTGAAGCCGCAAGAGCTGATGCAGATGCTGTAGTAAGGTATCGAGAAGATCCAGCTAAGATAATTGATGGAGGTGGCCTTCTATTGGAAGAAGATGCCATCTAGGACTTTCCTAGCCAGACAGAACTGAATACCTGGCTTCAAAGGTCAGGCCGACTCTTGTTAGGGGCTAATGCAGCTGGTGACTTTAAAGTTGGAACCAGTGCTTGTTTACCATTCTGAACATTCTAGTGTCCTTTAGAGTTATGCCAAATCTACTCTGGCTGTGCTCTAGAAATAGAACAACAGAGCCGGGTTGACAGCACATCTGTTGACAACAGGGTTTACTGAATATTTTAAGTCCTCTATTGAGACCTACTGCTCAGAAAAAAAGATTCCTTTCAAAATATTACTGCTCATTGACATGCACCTAGTCACCAAGAGCTCCGATGGAGAGGTACAAGGAGATGAATGTTGTTTTCATGCCTGCTAATTCAGCATCCTTTCTGCAGTCCATGAATCAAGCAGTCATTTCGACTTTCAAGTCTTCTTATTTAAGAAATACATTTTATAAGGCTATATGAGTGCCATAAATAGTGATTTATCTGGTGAATCTGGGCTAAATAAACTGAAAATCTTCTGGAAAGAATTCCCCATTCTTTTTACTATTAAGAACATCTGTTATTCATTGGAAGAGGTCAATATTTCAACAGGAACAGGAGTTTGGAAGAAGGCAATTCTAACCCTCATGGATTGCTTTAAAGGGGTTCAAGACTTCGGTGTAGGAGGTAACTGCAGATGTAGTAGAAACAGTAAGAGAAGTAGAAGTGGAGCCTGAAGAGGTGACTGAATTGCTGCAGTCTCATGATAAAACTTGAACAGATGAGGAGTTGCTTCTTATGAATGATGAGCAAAGAAAGTGGTTTCTTGAGATGGGATCTACTCCTTGTAAAGATGCTACGAATATTGTTGAGATGACAGCAAAGGGTTTAGACTATTCCATAAACTTAGTGGATAAAGCAGCAGCCGAGTTTGAGAGGATTGATGCCAACTTTGAAAGAAATTCTACTTTGGGTAAAATAATATCAAACAGCATCGCATGCTACAGAGAAATCTTTGGTGAAAGGAAGAGTCAGTCGATGTGGCGGACTTCCTTATCTTATTTTCAGCAATTGCCAGGGCCACCTCAACCTTCAGCAACCACAGCTTTGGTCAGTCAGCAGCTGTTAACGCTGAGCCAATACCTTGCACGAGCAAAACATTATGACTCCCTGAAGGCTCGGGTGATCATTAGCATTTTTTAGCAACACCATTTTTAAAAATCAAGGTATCTACAGTTGTTTTTTTAAAGATATAATGCTATTGCACACTTAATAGACCACATACAGGATAGTATAAGCATAACTTATATGCACTGGGAAACCAAAAACTTCATAACTTTCTTTATTGCAATATTCACTTCATTGCAATGGCCTGGAACCCAACCTGCAGTATCTCTGAGGTATGCCTGTATGTTGAATCAGATCAAGCTCCTACCAAAGCCTTCATTTTCAGTGCTTGAGACAGGTACAAGAAGTCGAATATAATCTTTCTTATGAATGCTACTGAGGATTAATATTAAACTTTAAACCAATGTTAGATGAATACTTTGACTTTATAATTACCATACCTTATATGCTGTTTCATATGCCAACACCTAAACCTTCATGTGCAGGTCTCTGGTCTCTGAATCTAAAATTATGAAAGGAAAGCCTTATCAATCACGCACACTGAACTGCTGAGATTTCCTGATTTTTTTTGTTTTTAACTCACCATCTTGCCACTCAGCAGCATTCACTTGGAGATTGATTCTATTATTGGTTTAGGGTGGTACCTGCACAGTGATAGCTTTAAAGGCTTCTCAGGTGATTCTAACGTGCGGCCTCGGTAGTCAGCCCCTTGCTATTCCCAGGTGTGGTCCTCAGACTAACAGCACAGATGTCATCTTGGACCTTGTTAGAAACATCTGAGACTTTACCCTGGACCTACTCAATCAAAATCTGCATTTTTAACAGATTCCCAGGTGATTCGTAAGCACTTTAAAGCTTGAAAAGCACGCGCTGGAAACTTCCTCGAAGCTGAGGAAGACACAGTCCTGCTTCTCAGTGGGAGCAGGCTTGTTAGAGGTCACTTTGCCGTGGTGGGGAGAATTCTTCAAACGGAGGTTTGTGAAAGTGAGTGTTCCCCTCTTGAGTTGAACTCCTGTTGATGTCTTCCTGGTCCTGTTCTTCTCTTTCCTTCCTTAAGTCAGGGTAACCATGATCTGTTGATACGGAAACGTGAATCTGGAAATTATTTTTTTGTCATCTGTGGTATAATAGTGATAGGGCTCCCTCCTCTAAAATATGGAGGTTGATTGATTTTTCCTGCTAGGAAACAGTGTGATTCAGTGGTGAAGAGTGTGGGTTCCTAGGTCACACTGCTCTCCTTGAAATTTTAGTGAAGCCTCTCTTTCAACGTCAAATTCCTTATCTGGGAAAAGGGATACTAATTTACAAGCACTTAATACTCAATAAATGTTGGCCATTATTATCAGTAATAACAGTTCCTGAACTATTTTCATTAAAACTTCTTCAAAGTCATCTGGTATGAATGGACTTAAGATGTTGTGTATCTGTAATAATAATTCTAAGAGCCTTCGATTACTTGAAAGTAAGGAGTTTTAATGATAGTTTGTTTTCTCTTTATAATTACTGTATTTAGAAGCCTCACCTAACACAACAAGATGACATTGTCTTGCCAAGAGTAATATTATAAAGTCTTTAGTACAGAGAAAATAAGAGGTACTGAATGATTGTTATTGTGAAACAAAACTGTAAAAGTTTATTGCTCCTACTTGGCTTTCATTTAGCAACTATTTTCTGATTTATCACATAATATCATGCTTAGCTACGGGCCTGTCCCTCCTTTTAGGCTGTGGACTTCTCAGGTCTTCAGTTTTGGGACTCGGGGGACCTCTGGCACAGTGGCCAGCGAATACTGAACACTCAGTTTCTGTTGAATGAAAAACTTAATGAGCAGCTCCTCTGTACTAGAAATTAAAGTGTCCCCCAAAGAGAAGGAAGATCAGATGACTTCAGAAATAACTCTAGTGCAGCACCTGGAGAACCAGGCTGTACGGTTCCAAGGCTGGGCCACTTGTGCCCTGGGGTGTCCTGGAGGCCCCCGTGGGAGGGTTCTCTTTTGAGGTGGGCTGTGAAGGAGTGTAAAGGGTCGTGGGGGCAATGGGGCAGGGCGACTCTCCAGATAGAGGGAGCCAGACTGTGGCAGAATTGGGAGCTGCTGCTTGGATTTGAGGAATTGAGACTTGGGAGTTAAGGGAATTATTAACCTCTTTGCCTCTTGTCCTGTTAATCTTCCAGACTGAACAGGTGTTGCTGCACTCAGAAAGGTAGCAGCCATTATGTGGTTGATGTTTTAAAACTTCAGTGACATTTTGGGCATACGAGAAAGCGCAGAAAATAAGAAACACCTGTGATCTCACCATCTCATTTAGGAAGTAAAACACTTCAGATGAGTCGAAAACTCCTGTTTATATCTCCCTGATCCCATTCCTCTCTTCCCTTCTCTAGGTCAACGAAACCGAGACCTGTTGACGTTTATCATTCCTATGGAGGTGTATGTCCATAAACCTTATATAGTATTGTTTTATGTGTTTTTGAACATCGTATAAATGCCATCTTCTTGTTTCCTTTTGTAGAGCTTTTTTCTCAATATTTGAAATTCATTTTTATGGACCCAAAGCCCTAGTTTATCAGTTTGTTGTACAGTATTCATTATGTGAGTCTACTGTAACTTACTTTCATTCCATTTTTCTATTTATGAGCGTTTGGGGTGTGTCTTACATTTTTGTCTCAAAGAGCATGGCAATGTGCACATATTCTTACACGTGGCTTCTTGTGCACATATAAGCACTCCAGAGAGTTTGTCTAGAGAGTTTCTTTCTCTAGGGAGTATATATTTAGCAATAAAATTGCTACATGGTAAAGTGTAATCATTTTTTGGTGAACCAGGGCATTCTTGAAAGGATATATTACATTTTCTTCGAGTGTACATAATTTTATCTATTTGTGTTTAGAAAGTAAATTTTCCTTCTTTTACTTCTTGATCCTCATAATCCCAAGTCCCAACAATAGCAAGAGCCCAGAGGCAAAGCGTGGAAAGGCAAACAAGGGAAGCCAAGCCCCTGTTCCTTCTTCCCTGGAGGGGCTGATGTGGGCTCTGCCATCCATTGGTTAGGTCTGGCTGTCCTGCTGTCCCCGGGTTCTCAGATGCTCTGGGGCAGTCGCTGCCCCTCTCTGACAGCTGTGAACGTTGCCTGGCCACTGCTGGCTGTCTGAAGCAGGCTCTGAACAACAGGACAATAAATATTTTCACATCCACGATAGCAGAAAAGCAGAAACAAAACTAGAAATGAAAACAGAAAAACGCAGATCCCATAAGATTGTGGGAATTTAACAGCTGAATTTTATATAATATAAACAAATCAGATACATTTTGTTGGCTATCTTGGTCACTCCTTTAAAGCCAGAATGAGTTTGCTGTGGGAAATTACGGTCTTTTAAATAGTTCTTCAAAAACCTTAGTGCCATTAAGAAAAAACAGTGCTGAAGTTACTTTCTTTTTTTTATTTATTTTTTCCGAGTGGCGTTGCACAAATGTCTTTTTTTTCCCTCTTAAACGGCAACACTCCAAATACCCTTAGACAGTTGCCTTTTCTCCCTGCCTCCAGCCTGCCGTCTGGTGTTGAAAGAGTTAAGCTGGAGGTTTGTGAAGTCATGTGTGACTTCATAGGGTCTGGACTTTTGAAGCAGGTCTCTTGGAGGGAAGCTCTGTTGAGAGGGGAGGCTGGGGAGAGGGGGACGTCCTCCTTCAACTTCTTTCAAGTTCTCATCCCTGAGCCCCTGAGGGATCCAGTGGCATTCTGGGAGAATGTCACTGCGAAGTCGCTGTGTAGCAGTTTGGACTCGCCACAGAAGCAGCTTTAGAAGTACATTAAAAGAGCCGTTGCGGGAGATGAAAGTTTGCTGAGCAGATGGAATGGGAGAGTGCTCTTCGTGTTCGTGGCAAAATTATGGGCAGACTGTTTGCTGACGAAGGTAACTGGAATTTGTTTTATTGTCTTTGTCTGGTCTTAGGCAGTGCTGGATTATGTATAACCGTGGTTACAGAAAGTTCCTTGGATTTGAAAATATTTCAAATTAAAACATAGTAAGGATGTCTTAGGGAGAAACTTAGGAATATGATTTGCGTATATTATTTTCTAAATAAGGATAACAAAAATGAAAAGGGTATATTTATTACAAAGTCTGTAATGTTTGGGCAAAATGAGATTTTTCCCTTTATGGAGTTGTGCTGCCCTTTGAGGTGGTTAGACATAGCTTGGTGCTCCTGGACGGTGTGTGTACTCTCAGCCACCTTTTGTGAAATTTCATCCAGGCATTGGAAGGTCACCAATTTGAGCTTGGTCATTTATCAGGGTCCATTCCGACTACTGCATAAGGCTGTCATTCTTATTTCGGTGTATCACTGCTCTGAAAGTTGGCTATGCTGTTACTGTGGAAAGCTGGTTTGTCTTAGAATTCAACATTAGATTTTAAACTTTAAAGGCAAGCCAGTTATCTAATGAAAAAAAGCATGGGGAGTTTTCCTCTTGAGCGGAGGGAATTTCAGCCCCACAGTTTCTATCTCTGGGAAAGTCTCTCTGTTCATGTTCAAGGCACAGACAAGTACAGGGTATAAGGGAGGTCAGCGATGTCACAGAAGGGGACACGAGCCTAGTCCATTGATACTATGTCCATTCCCTTGATGGCTGGGATTAAATTATTCATGACCACCGAAGACCCAATGGGAACCCCAGTGGGAACTCCCAGGGTAGTCAACTGATTTTAACGTGTGTGCTTGTGTGCATATATTGGTTAGGTTGGCATTTCTGGCCTTGAGCGCAGATTTTAAGTGCATATTTCCAGTATTTTATAATGCCATTTGTCTTGCTAGCCCATCAGTATAACAATTTTGACTCCTATTTGGACATTTTGTTTCACAGCTTTAATAAGTATAAAGAATGCTTGGGGGATAAAAGGAGGTGAAACACTTACGTGAGATGCATAAGCAGAGTGGTTATGAGTGCGGGCTTGGGAATCATAGGCGTATAGGCTTAAATTTTACCTCTCTTCGTACAGTTTCACTTCTAGTAAGTTTCTTAACCACTCCTGAAGCTCACCTTCTTCATATGTGAAACAGAGATGACAGTCTCTGACATGGGGCTGGTGGGCGTAGGGATTGACCGGGGTGCAGTGTGTGGAAAGTACTACCGTAGTTTCTTCTGCTCTAATAAAAGCTTAGCAAACATTAGTGATCAATGACCGTTATTATGTTTAAATCGTGCTTTCTTACGTCAGGCTTGTGAGAGGACTTGGAGAAGGTGATAATGAATTTGGAGTTGTGTGTGTGTTCCCACTGTAAACGTGCTGGGGCTCGTTTGCGGCAAGGTTCCAGGGAGCACCTCTGTTCCATGTCTCCCATTTGGTCATTTCTCAAACTCAGCCTTTGGTGAGCAGGGCTGGGAGAGAGAAATGGTAGATTAGAGCAAATCCATCAACACTTTGTGAAAACATCTCTGTGCTCACGTGCTGTTGATGGGGTGTCAGTTTCGTCATCTTTGAGTATGGAGAGCAGCATTGTGTGCACATGTGTCTCCTGGAAGTAAAACGGGATTGTCATCGTGTCTGTGCCCTTCTCCTAGGTGCAGGTTGCCTTTGCTGGGCAGTAGAGGCTGCTTTTATAGGGCTTATGTGTCTATCGCTTTGCCCTTTGTGTCTTTGTGCTCTAGGAGTAGCTGTGCAGCTGTGTGAAAGCTGCTTAGCTGCTCTGAGTGTCTATTTCCTGGTCTGTCATTTGTGGGTAATGTCTTTTTTCCATGGTTAAATGAGATAAAATATATGTGAAAATGCCTAACACAGTAAGTACTAAACATACTTCTTGCTCCTTCGAAAATTGCTCCATTTCTTCTGTTGTGATCAGGGCAAGTGTCGCACAGTTTATAATTAAGTCTCTTTACCTCGTTAAACTTTGTAAAGGTCTCAAGTCTAACTCAGTGTTTCTGAAGCTTTTGTTTAATTTAAAATAATTTTCTTGTGTGATTAGTTTATAACATCTAATGTCGGTTTCTCTTTTTGCTTCCATGATTTTCAGTGTAGGCTGTATTCCTTATAGCTTCTAAATTTAATTTTGATCTAGTTTTCAAAAATATTACAAAAGGAATATGGAGCCGATGGTTAAAATTCAACTTGAAGTTCCTTTGATCCTACTCCCAGGAAGGACCTCCATTGGCCATTTCTAATCTGTTCCTGCAAGGCATAGTCTCTGCAGCAATTTGGGACTGGATTTGAAAGGGCCTTATTGGTGCAAAAGTACAAACATGGTATGGAAAGTTCCATCAGGTTTGCCAGCTCAGTCCCTCCCTGCAGCTCCGAAGCACAGCGTTTGGAATGTTCAGGAGCTCCCTGGACAGGAACCGCCTGCACAGCTGGGTCGTGTCACCAAGAGCCAAATGTGCCTGACAGGTCCAGCTCTAGCCACACTGTTGTGGGTCATGTGGTTAACCCAGAGTTCCTGCAGGGGAGTGAAGGGCTTGGTTCTCGGCAGAGGACTGGGTGTGAACCCGCTCTGAAATCCCCAATCCTGAAGTTCTGGGAAGGCAAAGCCTGTGTTGGGTTCCAGCAAGGATTTTAGTTCTTGTTTAGCTGGCCTTAGGGTGTGGTTAAGTCAGCTCTTTGGTCTCCTGTTATGTTTGGCTTTTTGTCACAATAACATTGGGTAGAGGTAATCTAGAAGAAGATGCACTGAATACGGAGTTGGAGGATGCAGGCTCAGCTTCGAGCCATGCTGTTTACCCGACAAGAGTTCTTTGGTCCTCAGTTTCTTTGCTTGCAAAATGGGACTATCGCGAGGGTGAAATAAAATAACGCTTGTGAAGGTACTATTAATAGAGAGCCGCAGAGTGCTCTGTGGGTTTTGGTTGTTTATCTTACTGGATTATTCAAAGGACAAAGGCTTATTCTTCTTATCTGGTTTAGGTAGACTGAACTGTTTATGCTTCGGCAAAGGAGGAACAGTGGTAGCTGTCTGGTCCTTGCACTTTGGTCTCTCTGTGAGGTCTTTTGTCCCATCTGTTCTTGGGTATTCCTGGTATGCCTAAGAACCTGTATTCAAAAGGGGGTGGGCAATGTAGTTTCTGTGCAGAATGTTCTGAAATAAGCCATTCCCTTTTGTGGATTCAGCTGGTCCTTTATTGAGGCCCTGCTTTTCAGCAAGGGAAGCCCTGGGCATCTCAGTTGGCCCAACTCTGCTGTTGACTGTGAGACCTGGGAAGGGTCACTTCCTCTCTCCATCCCTGTTTCCTCAACTGCAGAAGGGTTGGACTAAAAGCCCTTTTCGTATGAGGGGAAGATAGTGACTATCTTCCCTTTTCTGCTTTTCCTCTACCTTGCTATATCCATCATCTTATTGGGCAATTTCTGCTTCCCCTTTTAAATAATTTAGGACAGTTGTCTTAGAAAAGATATGACAAGTCAATAACGAGGCTGAACTCAAGCTGAGAGGCCAGGTTGACTTCTGAGACCAAGATGTAGTGAAAACCATTTCAGGGTGATAGGGTGTAGAGGGCGAATATCAAATTGTCTTGCCTATCATCCACTGACCTTGGCATCACTTGGTTTTGTGGTCGTCCAGAGCCGATCATGTTTGATCAGGGCTTCTGGGTCTTAGATCAGTTGTTATGGGAGCTGTGAGCACCTGAATGGGGGCGGGGGGAGAGAAAGGGTCTCGTGGCAGCAGGTGGCTGAAATGGAGATGCCACCTTGGGAAGAAATGGAGAATGAATATTCTTTTAGCTTGAGGCAGTAATCCCTTTGAGGCAGGGGAGGAACCTTTTGCCAGGCTGCGTGGGAAATGT
This sequence comes from Avahi laniger, assembly GCA_963575035.1. Lineage (NCBI taxonomy): Eukaryota > Metazoa > Chordata > Mammalia > Primates > Indriidae > Avahi > Avahi laniger. The sequence continues at coordinate 23,439 of CAUYSK010116899.1, read as the reverse complement.
TTGCATTGCTGTGGTTCTCATTCTCTCTACTGTTCCTCCATCCTGTTTATTTTTTTTCCTCAAGCTCTTTATCTAAATCTTGAATAGAGGAGCATATCTATCATGTGTGGACATTTTAGCCGGCTTTCCCAGGACAAGACTGCATTTCTGTGTGATGGAATAATAGGGAAACATTTGTGTTTCTTCAGTATTTTGCTGCTAAAAGATAAACAAAAAGACAGTTAAACGATTTCTGCAGCCTGGTAACCAGAGGGCTCACGAATGGCCCTGGTAGTGGAAACTCGTGTATCTAGCCAGTCCCTTGGGGGACTCATCAGCTGGGCCAAGTGTTAGAGACTGATGGAAGAAGTCCTTCTGGTTGAAACAATTTACCATAAAAATAACAGGAGTCATGGCTACAAAAGGCAGTACTTGGTGAGGATGTCTGAAGCCCAAGTAGATGACCATCTACATAGGAGCTATGCCTGTTGTAGACTCTTTCAGACACAATGTAAATGGAGATTCTGTTGATCAGGATTTGACACTTTTTACTAAATCCAAAGATACTTACCTTACATACATTGTTGATAACTAGATCAGTGCCTATTTAATTGCCAGATGTGTAAGTGCTGCTTCAGGATCAGAGGTGGGGAGATGGCTAACAGATTTGGAAGGTAATGAAAAATAAACTTGAGTAGGTTGATGCAAGGCTGATTTTGGCCTTGCATTTTCCGGCATCTTGACCTTGGGAAGCTGCTGTGTCCCATCCTCCATTATGGCTTTAAATTCACCATTGATTGACTTCATGGGAAACGTATAGCTGAGCATTTTCTAAAGCTTAAAAATGAGGAAACAAAAACGTATCCACATGAAACACAGTCAAGGAATGGCAGCATTTTGTGTAATCATAAACTACTGAGGCTTTAGTCTGCACCTTATCTGTGGTGTTCTGTCCCGACCCAGGGCAAGTTTACTGGTCTGTTCTGGGGCTCCTTGATTGGTAACGCAATATGGATTTTACAACCCAGTGCTTTGAAAGTAAAAGGAGAAAAACATTTTTAGCAACAAAATATTTTATTGGGAAATCTAGGTTGAGCAAAAATAGACAACCGCCACCACGCATGCGCAAGATTATTTCCAGAAACATCCTAACATGAGCGAGAACATGCAGCACTTACATTTGAGCCACAGTCTTATGAAGTGTCTAAAACATCAGCACTGCTACATGCTGCCTCTCAGTTCTGTGCCTGGCTTGGCTTGGCTGCCTCACAATGGGAGGGGCCCATCTCCTGAGTCAGCAGTGTCTCTTCCTGTGACACCCAGGTCGTCTTGGGTGGTCTCAGGGCCACACAACCATGGGACTAGCTCTGGCAAGAGGCTAAGAGATCCATCTGCAGAAGCTAGATTGTGGGCCAAGGGTGGGGTTGCCCTACCCAGTATGTGTTAAGTATCAAAATCCACCCATCCCTGGCCAGTGGGGAAGTGCTATTTATCTTGTATTGCACTCAGTTTTATGAAAACATATCTGAAGACTGTCTGATGTAACTGTGCACCAACTTTGTTAAAAATTGAATTGGGTATGCCTTTTTAGCTTTTAGAGAAAGCATCATTGTAAAGGAAGGAACAGGATTTAGGGTTTTTTGTTTTTTTTTAATTCTCAAAATCTCGCATACGAAGTGACCATTAGCCACCCTTTCTGTATTCTGATGCCATTCTCTTCACTGGCTTTCTGGAAGGTGTATGTTCTCCCCCTGCTTCCTGCCGTTAGCGTCTGCACAGTCTTCACAGCTGTTTGGGTTGTCCTGGATCTTTTCCTTTCCCTGACTATTTAGCTATGCTTTTGTCTCCCCTGTTGTCTCCAGCCCACGTGCTGAGCCTCTTAAGCTGCGGATGGGCTAGGACTATAAGTTGCTATATTGCTGTGGCCATTGCACATTTAAGTGCAATGTGACTCTGACGGTCCCAGGGGTTGGCATCTGTGGTAGTCCGGTGTCTACTGATGACACAAGTGGTCACAGGAAGATCGTTGTGCTAGGAAGTGGGAGACTTTGGCTCTGGCCCTAGTCTGTCTATATGTAAGTTCTTAATCTCTCTGAAGCTTTCATTTACTTATTGAAAAAATGAGATCTGATTAAATAATTCAAATGGTGTATTCCACCTCCAAAAATCCTTTACTTTGTGAAATCGTATTATTATAATTCTGGCTCCCTAGATTAGCTCTTTGTGACCAATCAGGATCTTTTGTTCAAAATAAACTGAAAACAGTGAGGAGACTGGAATTGGAATAGGTAGACTATACCAGAAAGTTAGTGACAGTGCTCATGGCTTGCCCAGTGACAAAGGTGGAGGGCAAGGGCAGGGCTGGAGGCAACAAACAAGCATTTTCCATGCATTTGCCGTCTTGTTCAGGCTGCCTACACAGCTTGATTTTTTTTTTTTTTTTTGCATTGTTCTTCCGTGGAAGCAACGTCCACCAGTTACTCTTCCTGAGTTGATTGATACAAAATACTTATTGTGAAACCCAAATGAACCTTTTCCAGGAAGGGAAGCACCAGGAGAGTAGGAAATTTTATTCTAGTCTCCTTCCCCTGGCTAAAGTGACTGATGGCTTCATCTTCTCCATCCCTTTTCATAAGGTCCTGCTTTCTCACATGAAAGCAGAAGTGTGAGCCACAGCAACTGAAATGAAACCAGGGTGTAGGAGGCAAAAGGCCTTGTAATACTCTCCTGATTCTTTGTTATCCCGGGTATGGATATCGTACACCCTACATTTAGGGGAAGATTTTTCTCCCTTTAGAGTTGAAGACAACAGCCTGGGGTTGGCAGTCTGGAGTCTGGGGTTTTTCTTGTACTTCATATTAGCTCTGTGACTTTGGGTGTGTCATTTACCCATTTCTGAACTGGCCTCATCTTTAAAATGAGGTGGTTGGGCTAGGCAATATTTAGGGTTTTTTCCAGAGCCAACATGCCACACATCTGTGATTTCCCTCTTCAGTAGCAAGGCCGCTAGAGAGGAGAGGCAGTGAGAAAAAGAAGTCAAGCCCGATGGGGCTTTGCTGGTGCCTGGTATATAGCCTGTAACTTCTCCAAAGGCAGAAGCTGTCTTTTGATTTTTGTACGGCACTAATTCCAGGTTTCCCCAAAATGTTTTAAAATTGATTGTTCCTTTTTTGTCGGTGTACTGATTTTTGGCATTCATTTATCAAGGTGTCAGCAGTCTGTGGCACTTTCTGCTAGGAGCACAGCTCTCAGAGACATTAGTAGCTTCCCAGGGGGAGTTTCCCCGGTAGTGACAGTATAGGACTTATGAACTCTCTGTACCTTCACGAGGAGAATGTCTCCCTCCAGGGCATTGTAGAAACCTGTCTATTGATCTTCCCTGTCTGTTTCTTTGCTTTTTCTTCTACAAAAGGCTCAAGGACAGTCATTGCTGCACAGCCTGTGTTAAATGTCTGTTGGCATTCAGGTTGAAGGGATTGCTTGTGTTCTTGAACCTTGGAGCGAGACGTAGCCGGGAACATCAGTGTTTCTCTAGGGGTTTATTTGCCTTTGCCTTCTTGATAATGATGGGACCAATCAAAGCATTTGCATTCCTGTGGATAAGGTCACGTACGTGTGTTGAATGGCTTATTGAGAGCATTTTCTGCTCATGAGGTAATCTGGAAATCTCCTTTTCCTATCTTTTTGGTTCCACGTGGCCACTTTGGAGCTGGCAAATTGACGTGAGTTTAAAATACATCCTGCCTCCATGAAGGATACTGCCCTACGCAGGCCCAGAGAATGCTTTCATTTAGGCTCATAGCACTGACTTCAATGAACAGTGTCAATACGAGTACAGACGGTACAAATGCATTTAGTAATCCATGCTCTCGGTCAACAGAGATACAAAGGCTTTCATTTATATGTGCTTATTTTCTTTAATAATAAAAACAGTAGGTTTTCAGTATTCTCTCCTGTTGAAAGTTTTAGACTAGGTGATTAGTTTGATTTCTTTTGGGTTTCCTTCTGCCATTTCTAATTGCTGTAGTAGTGAGACCTGTGAAACTTCACCTGTGGTCAGCAGGGAGGGAGAAGAGAGTATCAAGGGGCTTAAGTGACCCCCCACCTGTGTGGCTGGTGTAGCTCATGGGGTGTTGATGTCGTGGTTCCACAGCACCCTGTTTGTAAGTACCTGTCTTCCAAGTGCCCTGCTGCATCCCCGGAAGTGATGACCAAGGAGGAAGTTGCCACCCTACGTATGTCACTAAATCTGGAAATGCAAACAAACCCATGTCAGTGGAATAGTGCAGGTGCAAAAGGCCCAGGGAATCTGTCCACTCCAAGAGATTGCAGGGTTTCCCTGGCTCACTCCTGATGTGACAGCCCCTCCTTGCCCTGTCCTCTTCAAGATATCAGTATCGATGCTGCAAGCTTCTTGGAATAATAAAATTTCAAATCAGTATGGTAATAATGGGCTGAGTGTGGTGGTTGCTGCCTGTAATTCCAACACTTTGGGAGGCCCAGGTGTGAGGATTGCTCGAAGCCAAGAGTTCGAGACCAGCCTGGGCAGCAGAGCAAGACCCTGTCTCTATGAAAATTTTTTTTAAAAATCAGCCGGAAATGGTGGTGCACATCTGTAGTTCTAGCTACTTGAGAGGCTGAGGCAGGAGGATTGCTTGAGCCTAGCAGTTCGAGGTTATAGTGAGCTGTGATCACACCACTGCACTCTAGCTTAGGTGACAAGGTGAGACCCTGTCTCTATTAGAAAAAAAAAAGAGAAAAAATGGTAATAATGAAATATGCTTTGTATTCTAATGTACAAGATATCATATCTTTACCTCATGATTTTTTTCCTTTAGAATACAATTACCCTCAAGTTAAAATTTTATTCTGTTTAACAAGATTTTAGAAAATCTAGGTCAATTTGTGAACTCCTTTTAGCCATTGTTGACTATAGATTTGAGTGCAGAGCCTTTCCCACCATTCGGAATATAAACTGGTCATTGTAACGAGCTTTGTATGGAACAGTTGTTTCAGATCCCAATCCTGGAATGATGTCATTTTCTTTATACCCAAAGTAAATGCTATGCAGACTAGCTTATTGTGGAATTTGACTGTACTATTTTTCTCTTGATTAAAATCTTCCATAGCAAAGGAATCCTGCTAAGTGAACAATTTCTCTTAGATGTTGTATTTGTGCTTCTAATTTTTCTAGTAATAACTTTTATTTTTCCATGAGAAAGCAATCCATCCTATTTAAGGTGGAGTAGGGGTTGTGGTTGAAATTGCAAACAAATCCAGTGTGTGTTCTATTTTGATTTTTCTAGCTTCAAAGTGTGTTTTCAGTGGAAGTGATTCAGTCTCAATGTGGTTTGGGTTCAAGGGTACAGATTAATAAGAACTATAAATATGTTTGATGGAAGGAGAGTCATATTTAGCCAAGATAAAGTACACTATAAGTTGTTTACATTATAGGGCCTTGAGCTAGAGAGAGGAAAGGTGTTAGATCTCATAGGAGTCATTAATAGTTTTTTCAAGTTTCTGATGGAACATACAAGTGTGTTTACCTCAAATTATTTATATATGAGTGAAATAGAGTAGACAGGAGATCAACTTATAGAAAATTTCATCCTCTTTAGAATTCTTGGGGGGGACCCAAGGGAGGAGGAGGAATTCCTTTATTTTCTTTCCTTCCATGATATCTTCATATTTGAAGAGTAATTATCAGAACTCTTGTTTTTTCCCTGGGAAGATACAGCTCTTAGATAATTATGGATAATTTGCGTTAGTTAAAGGGCATTAATGGAAGTCTTCTGAACCATAATTATGTTGCAATTTGGCTCCCATCAAGCTGTCTTACAGGGCCTGAACTCTATGCAATGGGTAGAATCTTGTGTAGGGTTAAGAACCTGTTTTTTTTAAATCGGGATATTTGTCTTCATATCCGAACTCGGCTATTTCCTGACAGTGTTGCTTTGGTTCTGCAGAAGTTGAGGAGAATATGAACAAGTTCAAATAATGTTTGATTCTCTTGCTCAGATTTGTAGGGATGGCAATTCCAATTCCTCATGCTGGAGCGTGTCTATCTAGGCAATATCTTGCTATAATGGGTCCCTATAACCCTTTTGATTTTATTTTTTATTAACAGCTATAATCAAAACACAGTCTTCTTGAGTGGTACATTGTGGAAAAAACAACATGGAAACTGAATATCTCTTTATAAAAGTTAGAATAATAGGAAAATTTGTGGGTTTTGCTCAAGAAAAATCTGTGCCTGGTTCCATACATTCTGGCAAAAGGGAACATCTGAGGAATGTTCTTCTATGCCTTCACATTGCACGAGGCTTTCTTAGTATACTTACTCCTTGATATGTATTTATATCTAAAACCTTTGCTGAAGTGTTCTCCTTGACTGAATATTAACAAAATCTGTATATTAGTAAAACCATATAATTTTGTGAGAGCTACTCATCTTAAAACATCCAGATTGCTCTCAGAGAAGCATAAAAGTCTTTTCCTCTTAAAGCTCCTGATGAGCGCATTCATATGTCAAACTACCTCTAAGTGTTTTCTACCACACAGGGATTATAAAAAGGCAAGCAAAGTTTGGAACTCTGCAGTCTCGGGCCGCTTTGTGTTTATGGGAATTCACATGTGATGCTGCATAGAGTGGCTATGGTTTTGGTCTAAGCAGCTCTGGTTGTGTGTCGGCCAAATGCTAGTTGGGGTGATCCTCAAGTCTCATGTATCCAGCAGTAGGCTCCAGGTACCACTACTTCCTTCTTGGTCTTCTAAGACATTGAAAACTGGTCAGCTGGGGAGGATGGTGATGTCTTACTAGGTTGTTGGCCTTGGAAACAGCAGAAGAGGGTCCTCCACTGCCTTTCTGCCCATTCCTAGTGGGTAGGTTTTCTCTATCACCTCTTTCTTCCCTACCTTTCCTTCCTCTTCACTGGCCTCGAGTATTCTGTTTAGAAGTAAGATAGATTTTAATTAGAGGACCAGAGACCCTATGTTAGTTCATGCATTTAAATCCATTTTGTTATCCTCATGTACCCAGACAGGGTTTCTCTCCCAAGTGGGTATGATTCAGCGTAGAAGACTCTATCTGTGCTTCTCTTTCTGAAGCTTCCTGAGGATAGTTTAGCACATGAGGGTCTCACCAAAAACTAAAAAGAATTTTGGTCATCTTCATCATAGTTGAGTCACCTAGGCATGACTGGTTGATGCTGGCTGGGTACAACCCAGAAAAGCCCACCTGCTCACCAGGGTCCCTCCTCTTACCCAGGTTATACAATGCCTGCACTTCCTCTCTCCATGCACACATGGGATCCAGACAGCCCTTTCTCCTCATAGCAGGTCGTGGTCATTCCTCCATGCTAGTGGGTTTTGAAACTGTGTGTGTGTGTGTGTGTGTGTGTTTAAATAGCAGACACCACTTAAAGCATTATGAAGAACTCCCAGTTTCATCAGCCGGTTGGAAATAGAGCTGCTCTGTTAGAAGGTTGAATGGGGAGCTGCTGAGCTCTGCTCTCGGGGCCTCCCCCGCACTCCCAAGGTGCTGCCTCTTACTGGGTTGTCCCCACTAAGCATACGTAATGCATTTCTTCCTCCCTTTCAATGTTGTGTGTGAGCATGCATGAACATAGGTTTACACACTGGCAAACTGTAACAAATAGGACAGTCTACTAAGCCGTCTATTTAGGGTGGATACTACCTAACTGCCTTAGGCAGGAGTTGTCACTGCTGGCCCTAGTTTCATCAGACAGTTTTGGTTGTAAACTTGATTTTTACCCAACAGAAATCACAGGACTTTCTTTTCCTTTCCATCCCCTACTTAGGTTTTTGTTTTAGTACTTTTTAAAAAGGACGTAATACTGTGATAACCTCCTCGGGTGTGGTAGACTGGAGTAGAATTTTAGAGGTAGAAGGGACACGTATCTAGTCCCCCTACACACAGATACACACGCACAGTTGTGCAGATGAATTTACAAGGAAGTGAGGCGACTGGCCCAAAGTCACATAGTCAATGAATTGGAACTAGAATTATATACCCTTCTTTTATATACCCTGCCGTTCCACAATGTCATCAGCATGTGCCTTCCACATCTCACTGTAGTTTGTGAATCTGCTGTTCCACGGTGGCACCGCGGACCTCTCCCAGAGAGGCACTGCGAGCAGTAGTGCGGAGTGTGGTCTCTGAAGTCAGACTGCCGGGCCGCACATCCCAGCTCTGTCATGCTGCCCCGATGTGCCTTATTCTCCCCATCTGTCAAGTGGACATACCAATAATACCTACTTCATAGAATTGTTGTGAAGATTAAATGTGTTAATGCCTATAAAAGTCTCAGAACAGTACCTGGGACATCAAAAGTGCCTTAATACACATTAAATGTCATTTTTGTCTGTACGCTTTGAATGACACCGGAGAGAAATTAGGTAGAGTCCATTATGGATCATCCAAAATGTTTATTGCAGCCTGGGAGACCAACTGGGGTTGATTTAAGTTTAACAGAATGCATATACCACCCCCTAGATCATCTCTGGGGGGCCAGCGTGTTCATCACAAGTGTTCTGAGACATTTTGGTTCAGCCCCTTCTGCACCCTCATCCCCAGTCTATTACTCAGAGCGACTGAGGGCTTGAAGCTTAGCCTCTTCAAACGATGTGGTGAGACATTCTCGGGTGGGTGGTAGTTCTCACGGAGCTGTTCCGGCTTATTCACTTGGCAATCACATTCCTTTGAAATACTACAGAGTAATTTTGTTCAAGACCTAGAGGACAAAGGGACCCACAGTAGGATCCTTACGGGCTTGTGGTTTTGTTTTGACTCCTTCCTACTAAGCACACACCAGTATTTTGTTCCTCCATGTAACAGCATAAATTATTTGGAATTTAACAGTATGTGGGAGGAGAGAGAAGTTTTCATGGAACGATGGCACTGCATTGTCTGTCTGTGTGAACAATGTGGGTGAGGTAACCACAAAGTGTTGCTGAGAAACTACCACATCTGTCAGTCCACGGCCATCGGCTATGTGGGAGGCAAGGAAGACACTGTGCGGAGCTCATTTGTGTCATCGCCGTGTCATGGGAGAGCTGCAGCCAAGCTCAAGCCTTGCTTTGTGTGATGAGTAACACATGGAGGATAACCCTGCTCATCCTTGAGCTCGGTGTTGAATTTACTTGCAGTGATGATGCTGGTGATGAGTGGTGTGTTCTAGAACCACTGGAGCTGCAAAACCTTCTGAGGAAACTCTTGTCTTTCTCTGAGTGAGTAAACCTGGTTCCTGCTTACATCGCAGAAATGTTCCTCCTCAAAGTGTAGGCCTCCCCTGTGACTGGCTACAGCCATAACTCCCCTTCCCTTTCTATGGGAAACAGACCCTACCTTTAAAGGGACAAGGAGTTGTGCGAGGAAAAGCAAATGGGAGGTGTTCTGGTGGCTGCAAGAGAAGCCAGGGACGTTTACCTTTTAACAGTGGATCTTTTGAAGAAAAGCTTTGCCTGACTATTTTTGGCATTTTTTTCCTCTTTCATGCTTAAGAAAATATTTTCCTGTAAAAATACAGAAATATTCAGTTAGGTTTGCGTCTAAAAGTTCAACGTAGAAAATGTATTTGAACCAGGAATGTTTCTTTTGTCCGTGCTCTGATAAATTAATAATGCTGGAAACTGGTGAACTAACCCATCAGAACACTTCTAAATGATGTGCGAACTCAGGTTAGGATCCTGAGAAGCCTTTGCAATTCTTCTGGTTAAAATGAGGAGCCAGCAGCCCAGCTGTTTGGGAGAGAGCTGAGTGCAGGAAGTTTTGTTTTGAGCTTTAGTTCCCTTTCTACAGGCCTCTCCCTTCTGTTTGTTTTAAAGTTAGTTTTGAGTTGTCTGCCATTCCGTTAGTATGATAACCCATTTCCTCAGGCTTTTCATTTGTAGAAAATTCAGAGACTGGTTGAGATCACTGAGAAAAAAACAAGGCCTAGTTTGCAAAACCTTTTTGAAATGCAGTTAACCGAAATAGGTTGTTAGCCTGCTTTTGTTTCATTGAACATCATTTTTTTAAAAAATTGAACTTTGGTTTATATGTACTTAAATTTCTCAACTCCACTTAGTTTTTTTTTTTTTTTTTTTAAAGAGGACAGGATACATTTATTGAATAATGATATCTTGATTTACTAATGACAAAAATACTTTCGGAGAGCACCAGAGACAAGGGAAGGTCAGATTTCCTTTCAAGGAAACCCATGTTCTTTTGCTTGCGAAAAATGGTAAGGCAATGCTGACCTTCAGGTAATTTTTCATACCTAATGTTCCTTGATCACATCATGAAGCTGTAACTATACATGAAAACATAACTGAAGTTCTACTGTCATTAGCAGAAGATTGTTCTAGAAATTAAAAGCCCTGCTGAGGGCTGTAAGGTGAATCCAGGTGTCAGCTGTGTCAGTATTACATGATTTCACTGTATTATTAACTGGTTAAGCCATATGATTCATTAAATCAATGAGATAACTTAAAACCATCCGTAATTAAGCTCTTTATTACAGAGATTAGAGAGCTGTGTCTATACACGACAGGTACTTAGGGCAGTCCTCTGTCATTTCATCCTGGAGTGACTCTCCCCTTACCTAGTAGCTGTTTGCCTGATGTACAATGCGATGTCTTGAAGATAAAACAAGTTGTTGAACTGATTGAGGTTAGTAAAAAGTCATTGTCATTCTTAAGGTAAAGAATTACTTGAACACCTAGGAGCCGACCAGAGTGCTTTTAGAGTTCAGTCTCATTTCATTTACTTTCTACATGTATGGTCTTTTGCCAGTTAGTATTCAAACATCAAGAACTAAATGGTTTGACCTAAAAACCTCCACTTAATCCTGGTTACCTATGAGAGTTAAACGCTTTTAGAACAGAGGAGAAATGTAATCAGTCTCTTTCAGAGCCCACTCTGATTGTTCCTGAACTTGCTTCTTACTCTTGGGCTCTGTTTATTCATGCCAATGTTTAGTTTACCTGGGTAATGTTTTAGATGACATTTACACAGAAGCATTTGGGTAGTTTATAAAAATACAGTGTCATAGTATTGACATGTGTCAAGAAGACTTGTTTACCACAAGGCAGTGAAGTTTCAGTGGAGAGCTGGCCCCTGGTCCAGTGAGTGACCAAGAGCTTGATTGATGATGGCTGGTTCAAGAGCATCCCACATTTGCTGTCTATCTTTTACTTTCTGGATCTGGATTTTTGCAGATGGTATGGCATCCACTGGGTTTTTAAGATTCTCTATGTCTGTCACTACTGTCTGGAATTCAGTTTCTGGTTTCTGAGCATATCTCTTCACTCTTGCCCCATAGGTCTCTGTCCTAGTTTTGCTTCATTTCTTCTGGATGTTTAATTAAAAATATTGCCATCAGATCAAACCAGAAACAAAGAACCTAATTGGAACAAGATTTGCATATGTATTAAAAACACTTAGGAAGGAATTTGATTTATGGAAGTAAAGTTGGCCCTCTATATCCGTGTTTGCAACAGTGGATTCAATTAACTGCAGATCTAAAATATTGGGGAAAAAAGGATGGTTATGTGGGTACTGAAAATGTACACGCTTTTTTCTTACCATTCCCTAAATGATACAGTATAAAAGCTATTTTCATAGCATTTACATTTATTAGGTATTATAAGTAATCTAGAGATAATTTAAAACATGGGAAGATGTGCATAGGTGATGCATGTAGGTTTTGCATAGGATGCACAAAAATGCTGTATCATTTTATATAAGGGACGTCAGCCTCTATGATTCTGGTGTCTGAGGAAGAAGATCTTGCAACCAATGCCTCCTGGATACCAAGGAATGATTTGTGTATATTCACTGAAGACAATTTGAAAAACACGAAGAAGAAAGCATATCTATTTCACTAAGAAATTAGTATTCTTACCATTTTGGTATACGCATTTCCAGCCTTTGTATGTGTATGTGAGGGTGTGTGTGCACAGATAGATAAAATCTACAGCAGTGAATTAATGTCTGCCTGGTATTGTACAGTATACATATATCAAGTTATTTAAAACGAGTATGGTTTATTGCATTGTCCTTTTAACTTGTGTTCAGCTTCAGTGTTGTCTCAATTCATTGGCTTCTCACCTCGCCCAGCGTCAAAGCCAGACTCCTTACCGTGACCTACCAGTCCCTGCACAACCTGGCCCGCCCGCGCCCCATGCATGCCTCTGTGACCTCATCTCCTCCCACTCTTCCTGCTCACTCTGCTTCCGTTGCATTGGCCCCTCTCTTTGCCTGTCTTTGAACACGTTGGGCGTGCTTCTACCTCGGGTCCTCTGCTCTTGCTTTTCTTTCTTTCTGGGGTGCTCATCCCCCAAAGAGTCCCGTGGCCCTCCCCCACTTCCCATTTTGAAAGGTTCTCTTCTGGTGCGTACTTACCTGGCTACCTTCTCTAAAATAACAACTCCCCCAGGCCCCAAGCCCTCGTATTCCCCTTGCCTGTTCTGTTTTTCCTTTTCAGCCGTATCACCAACATGCTATGTATTTTACTTATCATCTGTCCTCTAAAATGTAAGTTCCACGAGGGCCTGGATTTTTGTCTGCTTTGGTCACTGCTGAATCTCCAGCTCCTAGAATAGTTCCTGGCATATAGTAGGCACTCAGTAAAACTCATTGGAAGAGTAAGTTAAATAAAAATCATGACCTGACATAAAGAATAATATTAAGCAAATCGATACATGTGATATAGGGATATGCAAGAGTCATGAAAGCGATGCATGAGGTTTGAGAAACACTGATAGATAATCTTTGTTTCGTTTCTTTTGTGTTCTTATTATAAATAGCACTACAATAAGTACCATGAAACAATTTTTTTGTGTATACTTATAATTATTTCCTTAAAGTAAATGCTTAGAAGTGTAATTGCTGGTTCTTAGGATACGCACATTTTTAAGAGTTACTAAGCTAAACCGTACGTATCAGTTCGCACTTCTGCCTCCATTATATGAGCACCTATATTTCTTCCAAACTTCACGTCCGTTACCTAAGTCCCTTTTTATCTTTGCCGGTTGAGTTGCTGAAAGAGCCATTGAAATGCCTCAACTTGTACTACCCTGATATGGATGAACATTTTTTCTACATATCTAGTTTTCATCTGTTTGTCCTTTTTTGTGAATTGCTTGTTCATGTTTGTTTTGGTCTGGGCTCTGATTCCTGTGGACCAAAAACCTACCTGAACTGGTTTTATCAGATGGATGTCACAGGCACCTGGTTTATATCCAGGAACAGAATGCAAGGGACAGTCAGACCTCCCAGACACAAGAACTGGAGGGTCTGCTTCTCTCTGCCAGCTCCACTCTCCTGGTTTCCTTTGCATGCTGGAGTCTCCCATTTCTCATGGAGTCTTTGCTGTCCCCTAACTCTTCCTTCCCCCTGGCTTTGGTTTGCCACGTCACTTAGTTCAGCCCCTGCTATACAGGACCTCTCTATCCAGATCCCATCATAATCTAAGGACCACGGATATCTGTGTCCCATATTTCTAGGAGGGAGCTGTCTATTGGGTCGGTTTCATCAGGTGGTCCCTCCTGGTCCAGTCAGCTGAGCTCAGCATAGAGGGCTGAGGCCCTTGGGGCCTGTTCCTTCCAGGTGCTATGGATGAAGCAGCTTCTATAGCCAGGACACAGTGATGAGAATGTTCAGTACAGTGCCTTTTGCCCGTTTTTTGATTTGTTATATTCATCTTTCTCTTATAGGTACCTAAAAGTCCTTTACATATGAAAAGGACTCGTATTTTTCTTTCCATTTATCATTTTAATTTTGCTTGGTGGTGTTGCCATGTAATTAAATCTGTTGATTAAATCATGATTTCTGCTAGTGTAGAGTCTCTATGAGGAAAATGTATGTTCAACTATATTTCCTTCTAGTTCTTTATAGTTTTATTTTTTATGTTCTCTTGAATTGGATTATGTTTTAGAGGGATTTGAGAGAGAGATAATATCTTTACAATATTCTTTCCAGGAGCATAGTGCTTAGTTCTGATTTATTTCTCTCAGCAAAATTTTGTAGCCTTATTTTAGTTCTGAATTTTTCTTGAATTTATTCCTAGCTGCTTTATAAACTTTGTTCTTAGTGAATCGTTTTTTCAGTTATGTTTTCTGACTCATCATTTGTGGCTTATTAAAGCTGTTGTTTTTATATTTTTATAACTGACTACCTTACTACATCTAACTTTTTTTACTTAATACTTTTGGGCTTTACATGTAAACAGTTACAACATCTGCAAGTGATTATTTTATTTCTACCCTTCCCAATCTCTTCCCTTCATTTCTTTTTCACATTTATTGTGCTAGACAGTGTAGAGTGAGAATCGAAATAATCGTAATGGAATGTATTACATGTCTTATACTGTTGTATGTTGTTAGTGATGATTATTCTGACTAGATAATCAGAATGCTTTGACTACTTATACAGCAAATACAGGTAAGTGAAACTAGCAGAAAACCCATCTTGACCCAAAAGATTTGCTCTACTAGCTTGTCTTGGAGCCTGAAAATTTCACTTCTTAGTCATTCTTTCTGGTCAAAGCATTGCCTCTAAAAAGTTCCTATTAGAGTGCACATGTGATCCTCACTATTAACATATTGTACCTGCTAAGATGATGTGTGATGGATTTAGTTATCTAATTATTTTCTAATAAATGGTACCAGCTTATTATGGGAAATTGAGAAATGGATCTTAAATGGAATAGAAAATATTTTGAGGGTGCTGTCAGCAGGAGTCTTCACATTGAGCAGTGGCTTACCTCTAGCTTCACCTCTTGCCTGCTCTGTGTGCTATACACTTCAACTCTGCCCTGTAAGCGTCAACCATAGTGAACTGCTTTTGCTTTTGCAAATATGTCTTATTCCCTTGCCTGGGGCTTTCCTGCTTACCTCCCACTCTTAACATCCTCATCCTCAGTGTCATCCTCACTGTCACTTTCTCCAGGAAAGTGGATGCCCGCAGACTAAGTTATGTGTCCTACTGCATACTCCTAATGCACCCTGTATTTGCCATAAAATAATATTATTATAATTACTTTTTAAAATCGTCTCTCATGGCTACTCAACTATAACCTCCAACTGCAATGCCAGGGAGTGTATCTGCCTTGTTATCCATTATGTCTGACATGTGAGTAGTCACTCAATAAGTGTTTTCTAAATTAATGGTTAAAAGTGGGGTGGAGGATAATGCTTGGCATGTTATTGGTGAACTCGAGAACTGCAGGGAGCTGCTTTGACTCTTTGCAGTAGTAGTATCCTGAGGGAAGTTGGAGTTTAAAGGACGAGGGATGGTGTAAACATTTTAGTTTTACCTGGACCTGAACCTATGTAGAATTAAAGGAAAGGCCTGCCTCCTCTTTGCTGGAGTTGAGCACAGAGTTTTGGGGGATTTGAAAGGCAGTCACATACATAGATGAACTCTGTGCAACCTTGGACATGAAGGAAAATATAACCCTATACTTTATGCATTTATCCTTTAATTTCTTTGCTCTTTAGTAATGCATCCACTAGGCTTTGGGTGGCAGGCTAAAATGGCAGGCTGGCTCGTAAAATGCAGGAACTCCACCTATAATAAAGACTGTATTTAAAAAGCCGGAGTGACAGAAGGCAGTAGGAGGAAAAACAGAAGGAGTGTGCACAAAAAGTTAGGATTTGGTGCTGTTTCGTTGGCAAAAGAGAAAAGGAGGTTTGCTTTTGTGAGGCTGGATGGTACCAGTTTATGAAAACATTTTCAGAAGTGAATAACAAATTATCACGTGGTTTCAACTTTTCTCAAATTACAGTAAATTTACCTTCCTTCACACACTTCTATTTTTTATATTATCATATTCTGCTATTATAAATTATAAACTGTGAACTTGTAACTAAATAGAAAAAGCAAGCACAAATACATTTTTGACTATTTTCTATATCTCATTTATTTGTATATTATGTCTTTACGAGGAAACCTGCTGTTTGACATGATGTCGAACTGAGGATTGAACTGGGAGAATTAAATACATGGTGATTGAGCTGATTTTATGTGAAATTACTATATGACCAATAAAATTAAGCAAGTTGAAACTGCTAATTTTGGTAGATTGGGTTATGGGGGTACTATATTTAAGTTTAGAGCAATTCTAGTACTGTACGAGGACTGGAATTCTTTCACTTTACAGATGTGGAGGCTGAGATGTTGAGTGACTTGCTGGAGGTCGTGGAGCTTTATAGCTTCAGGCCAGACTGATAATACTAGCTGTGCTTCTGTATGCATTGGAGTCAGGTACATTAGTGTCCAGTTGTACAGATGAACAAACTGAGGCAGAGAAATGTTCAGTAACTTGCCTGGCTTTATATAGCCAGCAAACATCAGGGCTAGGACTTGAACCAAAGTGATCTGGGTCCCAAGGTCCTCACTTTTAACCATTATGTTGTTTTGCCTCTGCCCAGCTTTGCTGACTGGCAATCCTGTGTTCTCTGCCCTTTGCCATCTTGCCACCTAGAATTGTTTCAGCTCTTGTAGGTTTTCCATACCTGAAAATGGCATTAGCTTTTCCCCAAGATGTTATGCTCTATTCTCAGAGATGGTTTAGGTTGAAAGACTCTGATCTGTGATTCAGGAACCCTGAAACAGGAAACAGATACCTACATGCTTACAGGCAGTGGGAACAGTGCAGCCAGGGGACAACTGCACCTTCTGAAGTGGTGTCGTTTGCATTATGCTGCCTGCTTTCTCAACCGTGGAGTTCTTCACTTAGCTCACTTTTTAAAAAATTGGCCCAAAAGCCAACAAATGAAATTGGTTGATGCTATAAAAGCCAAAGTATACTTTCATACCCATTAAATATCTGTTTCTCTGCTTTGGGTGGCAGAAGATAACTTCTCTTATTCTCTTAAACAGTTACATTATGCATGTGTTCTGTGTCCTCTTGGGAAATAGCTAAAAGAGATGCCCAAGAGCTTTAGTGTATAAAACTTGCAGTAAAGCAAGATTCACCCAAAATGGATCCGTTTCAAATACAGTCCATTGGAGTTTATAGTTGGGAAAACCAAATAGGACTTGAATACATTTCAACAAATATCACTTGTAGAATCCAAAGGCTGTAATATAGCAAAGTCCATGGAGCCTGAGGAGTCCGTGGGATCCAGAGGCTCATTCATTCAATAGAAAATGACTAAGATTGTGTCTTCATAGCTTTCTGGTGGAAAAATGGCTGTGACTTTTTCTTCTTGTCAGGCCTTTTAAAAAATGTTTACAAAATTCCAATAAAAATTTCTCTGAAACTTTAGAGCACCATTTAATTCATCTCACATACGCTATTTCAAGAGAATTAAGGAAGTGTGCTATTAGAGACATAACAAAAGTACTATGATTATAAAATCATGTCAGTCAAGGGTTTGGGCGGACTCACAGAGGCATTGATTTGAGCTTTGCTGCATGAGTCGATTGCTCTATGCTAGAAAGAAGGAAGGACACTTGAAGCTAAAGGATAGCCCGAGCAAAGGGGCTGCAGCTTACAGGGGACACATGTAGAGGGAAATGAGGTTCCAGCCTTGATCAGCCAGATGGAGCAAATCTAAGAGTTTGGACTTTATAGGCACTAGGATGTTCTTGAGAAAGGAAACGACATCCATTCTAGTTGTAGGGTACTCTGGAAGAGTGGAGGCTGGATTTGAAAAAAGATTAAAGGCCCATTGGTATATATCTAGAGATTTCTGGGTTGCTGCTTAACCTTAAAACTTTGTTACTTCTGTGTTTTTGAATGAATGTTTAATTTTTCTATAGTATAGAGAATCTGCTTCTTAACAAAAGTTTAAATGTTGGGTACTTTGCCTTTTCATTATAAAGAAAAGTATAATCTAGAAATGTTTCAGCTCCTTCTCCAGTAAATGGCTCTTATTAGGTGTTTGTCGACAGAAGCTATTTTTAAAAACTATGAATAAGATGGCTTTCTTTTGTCAAAGCTTACAAGTGGTCACTTGGTTGTTGCCGTAACGTGGAAATAAACTTGCATTTTTAATATTAATAAGTAGATGTTTCTCATTACTAAATAAATGGATACCACAAAGCTTTCAGTGGAAAAACCAGCAACTACAAGACTAGAGTCAGTATTTTTGATGGATTTCTTTTTTGGCTGCTTTCTACAGTTGATTTAGGAAAAAGTAGAAAGCTAGAGTATGAGGATGATATGTTTCCTTTGGCAAATCTGCAAAGTACGAATAACCATGAACCCAGTTCACTTGCCTGCAGCTTTTAATTCTGCAATTCAGGGAATATCTTGTTAACCTCCCTGAGACTTTTTTTTTCCCTCTAAAATAAGTATAAACTGTCTACCTTACAAGGAGTTTAAGATCCAAGTGACTTAAGTATGAGAAACATACTTAATTTCTTCTTTAAAAACATCAAACACATTATCTACCTCCTTCCCAAGACAGTCTGACATACTTATCTTGGTTAAAGGCTGGCTAAAGGCACTGCGATTCACCCAGGTGTCCAAGTCAGAAGCATTGAAGTCTCTCAATTCCTCCTTTTCCTTCATCTCTTATATATAATGGGCAAAAAAAATTCTACTAGTTTTATCATTTTACTCACAATTCTGCTCCATCAGCTTTGTGTCCATTACCTTACATGGATTCCTTTTCATCTACCACCTTGACTCTTGTAGTGGTCTAAGTGGACCCCTGTCTTCAGTCTCACCGTCTTAACAAACATTTTCATAGCACTTATATACCAGACACTGTTTCAAGCACTTCATAAATTCCAGCTCATGTAATCCAATCATTTCTATAGTGCTACCTAGTTCTCTCCCTCAAATCTGGTCATTTTTCTTACCTGCTTAGTCCTTTTTTGGGGGTGGGGGAGGTGGTTAAAGTCTGGCTTTACAAAAAAAAAAAAAAGTACTACTCTCTTGCCCAAGTATTCCACACCCATCTCTTACTGCCCCTTTTCTGCACCTGAAGTCTGGCTACACTTGCCTCTTGCAGTGCTTTGGACAAGCCATGTGGTTTTACACCTCTGTGACTTGCATGTGCCATTCTCTGTTCTGGGAAAACCTTTCTTTTGTCTCTATCCACCTGGCAAATGCTACCTTTTGGTTCAGGGTTGTGTAGGATGTAACCTCTTCCAGTGGAAGCACCAGTTGCTCTATTATTTCTGTCTTGCTTGTAGTTATTTGCCCAGAGTTTGTCTTCACTCACTAGACTATGACATCCTTGATGTTAGGAGGTGTATCTTGCTCTCTGTTCACACTGTGCTTAGCACAAGGTGTGGATGCACGCTCAGTAACGAACGTCAGTAGAGGGAATGTTGTAGATGGTTAGGCTGTTCTATCTTCCTCTTGACCCTTTGCTCCTAACTATGATGTTAACATTGTACAAAACAATGTCAAACCATCATAGTGTTCACATCACTTTGGTATGAGCTGATGTTAATTATATCACAGCACTTAAGGCGTGGAACTTACAGTACATTTGCAAAAGAGAGGGCACCTTGCCTCTGGCTGTAGAAATATTCATCTCAGTGTTGTGAGAGCAAAATGGAAGTTGAGCTGGGTGTGTGTAGCCATAATTCGATTTTTAAAAATCAAAAACAGAATCTTCAAAAATTTTCCAAAAGGCCTTTGCCAAGTTTATGAAGGCTGACATGTGTTCTTCAAACTTCAAAGATAACACAGTAGATGTTACTGGAACCAGTTGTATATAATATTACTCCATCCCTCCTTAATGGTAACATTTCTTTTCCTAAGAGAAAGGTGCGAAAGATCTTTAGGAAGGATCTCATTTACATCACAGTGAATATAAGGGTAGTAATAAGGTACTAAGACATTATACCACTCGATGAGCCTTATAGGAAGTTGGGCTTTGGAAGGTAGAAGGCAAACTGCTGCTGATACAATTTTGTTTGGATCCAAGAATTGCACCAATTCATGAGAAGGGTATAGTGTGTTTGTACTAGTGTTCTCTAGAGAAATGGAACCAGTATGAGATTATCTGTCTTTCTATCATGAGATTTATTCTGAGGAATTGGTTCACATAGTTGAACCAGGAAGTCCCACGATCTGCAAGCTGAAGGCCCAGGACATCCGCTGGTGTGGTTTGCAGGCCTGAGAGCTGGAAAGCTGATGGTGCAGCTTCCAGTCTGAGTCTGAAGGCCTAAGAACCAGGAGCTCCGAGGGCAAGGGAAGATCAGTGTCCCAGTGCAGCAATCAGGAAGAGATTAAATGCAGCCTTCCATGCCTTGTTTGATCTATTAAGGCCCACAGTGGATGAATGGTGCCTGCCCACACTCCACACTCAGGAGGGCTCTCTGCTTCACTCACTTCACCAATCCAAATGCTAATCTCTTCCAGAAACACCTCATTGACACACCCAGAAATAACATTCAACCAGATATCTGGGTATCACGTGGCATGGTCAAGTTGACAAATAAAATTAACCATGTCAGTACTTTTTGCTGTAAGGGGGGAAATACAGGCATGTGACCAAATGAGGTGACTGTGACTCCACTGCCCAGATCCTGCCAGATGTTCTGATGCTGCTAATACCTTTAAAGCCAGCAATGAGCTGCACGTGGAGGCTAGGGAAAAGATCGGATTTCCATAGGTCACTCTCAGTCCATCAAAAATATCAGTGAAAGCAGTAATGTTCAAAGTACGAATCATAATTTCTTATCTTAAATCATCTTCATTCAAAATAATATTGAAACCCTCTGAGTTGGTTTTCACCAATGAACAGGATTTAATTCCTAACACTTACCTCTAATTGTTACTTACCCTCTAGTAAGATACAAGATGGCTAGGATGGAGGATGCTAATAGCCAGCAGTGAACACTAATTTTTCAGATACACCTTCTTCAATTGTGATTCTCAATCTGAACTGCACCCCAGGACCTTTGAATCTGACTCCTCGGGGTTGGTGCCCAGTAATGTTCATCTTTTAAACAAGCTTCCCAGACACTGAAGTTTGAGAACCAGTGGTCTTCACGGTGAGACAATAGACAACTCTAAACCTACTGGTGCAGCAGTTTTCTAAATTTGTTGTAACTTGGGATGCCTTTTGAAATATAGTTAACCCATTGGTTCTCAAACTTTAGGTTCAAGTTGAGGCTGGAAAAGTTGCCTTTATAACAGTTTCCCAGGTGATTTTAATGCACACGTCAGTTTGAGAAACAGCACTAGTATACAACAGCATTACAGCAAAACAGTTTCCCGAATTCCATTAATATTAATATTTCTCTCGACATAAAAGGATTTATGGTCAAATAAGTTTGAGAAATGCTGGAAAGTTAAAAAGTGGGGGGTGTGTGTTTTAAATAGCTCTAATTTTCAGAGCCCAGAGTTCTAGAATTTTATGGAATACTGTTTGGGGGGACATATGGGAAGAAGGTGACTCTTGTCCCCTTGTTTGTTCAAAGACTTGACCAAAAGGGTCATGTTGGACTTGTGTATGCCCTGGCACACTGGTTTAAGTACTGTGTATTATTGATACTCTGACTAGGGATTTAGTTTGGCTCTTTTAGAGATCTGTCTTGCAGTCAGGTATTGAACAAAGCCATCTCGGTCTCTGTTTTTATTAACTGCTTCCTGGAAACAGTATAAATTTCTTGGTAGCATTTACCATACACAATAAAGTATGTGCCTTAGACATTGATAGATGGTCCCTGAATCTATGCAGGGGAGTTGTGGGGAACTTTTTTTTCTGTGTCTATTTTGTAAAGTGAATTTTAGGAAGCAGAAACCATTAGAATCTTAAATAGTTATTACCCGTAAAATGGTTTTTGAGTTCCTAATTTTATCTCATCCTCTCAAAGTAACCCTTTAAGGCAGGTATTATGGTCTTTATTATTTACAGATGAGGAAACTGAGGCTCAGGGAAGGTGACATAGTTTGGTGGACCTAAGATCTCAGCTTTGGTCTGTTTGAGCCTCCAAACACATAATTTTTTTCTCTTAGCCATTTTGCTTTTCTTTTAGTTTTATTTAAGGTCTATGTTAGGGGAGTGGGTTGTTTACTCTGGAACGTACTCTAGGATTGCAGACATACAGATGCAGTTCACTTGCAGCCTTGTATCTAAGTAGCCCTGCGTCTTTAAGAAAGTTACTTAACCTCTCTGAGTCTCACTTTTTTCTTCCATTGAGTTTATAGTGCTTTCCAGGCCTTCTTCCCAGTGTATAGGAAACATTTGTGAACATGGGTTGTGTGTGTGGTACAAAGCACAATCTGTAATTGTAAGGAGAGAGCGCAGGTAGTGGTATTTGTAATAATGAGCTTTTCCCTCAAACTTGGGTAAGTTTGAAATGGCATTGATGGAAGTTATTTCTGCAAGTATTTTGGTTGCTTTGAAGTGACTAGCATGTGACAACACCGTGACAAGGTGCAGAAACGTCATCTCTTGGGTGACTTAGAGCTGGTGATGTTGCAGCAAGTTGCAGAATTTAGGATCTCCTGTGGCAGATCCAGAAAGCCAGTCTGATCCCCAGTAGGACAGGACTTTTAACACCTCTGATGGATAAAGGGGAAGGGCGAATTCACACCTTTGCTATTATTGTATTGCCACTTGGCTCCTAGTTCTTTTTATTTTGAGTTGCTGGGGTAAAGATCTTTTGGTAGGACTGGTGACTATTGATTTACAGGATGTTTAGGTTTTATTTTATCAGCCCCAGTTCCAAAATGATAGCAGTTCAGAATGTGAAACTGAGATTGTCTAGATGATTTTGACTATAGTTGAAGGTGGAATTTAAAAATGAATTTTAAGAATAGTGCCAAAGAAAATTCTATTTTCTACAGTCTCCGAAGAAAGGAATGTATCCTCCGAGTGGAAGGCCTAGACTGGTAGGTTTATTTTGGCTTCTTGGGAGTTTTTCTAGTTACTGGCATGAACGGGGGTTTTTTCCTTCTATTTTTCCCTCCCTCCCTTTCTAACTTCTTTATAAAACTAGAATGATACTACTTGTCATATGCCTCATAAATAAAATTGGAGAATAGAGCTTAAAATAAAAACTTTATAGAGCTGATGGACTGGACTGATTGCTCATTTTTGAGTGAGCATATATGTTAGGATAGGAATTTTAAGTGGTGTCAGGACCTAGGAAAGGGATGATTAAGTAAATATTCTTGTACAGTAATCTTTAAAATATCTGAACTTGGTCATCTGTTGCGTAATTTTTATTTGAGAAGAAAGACAAGATATACCAAGGGTTAATCTTATAATGAGGTCAGCATATTATGTTTCTACGATGAATTTCATTCTGAAATGTCAGGGTGTTCTCTGAAAGTCATAAAATGAGAGCACAATCTGTTTTCTGGGTTCATCTCTGATACGCAGCTTCTTGCGGCAGATAGTTGGGAATCGCTAAGTGGTTCACATCGACACCTTATGGCATTTAGGTCAAGAAGCAGAGACTGTCACTAGGGAGACATTGGCAGTGGGATACCTGGTTTTATCCAGGACATCACAGCCAGGTCACAGACTCTC
>CAUYSK010116891.1:0-24786 GCA_963575035.1 Avahi laniger | reverse complement strand
CACACATAGGTTAAGATGGATTTGCTTCCACTACAGCTTTCAGCTCATCATTATCCACCTTGGTCTCGGGTCGACCACGTAGCTCATTTTCGAGATTAAAATCACCAGAACGAAACACCTCAAACCATCCACGTACTGTGCGTTCATTAGCCACATCCTTCCCAAACACTTCGTTGATATTTTGAGCCGTCTGTGCTGCACTGGTTCCATGACAGAATTCATATTCGAAAATAACACAAATTTTTGACTTATCCGTGGTTTCATAAAAATAGCTCTAAAAAAATTTGAAAGATAATCACAAGCCAACACATGCATTTGAAAGACTGAGGACGTACCGTTACAATAAAAATAAAACAAGAAGTGTCCAAGTGAAATGTCAGAGACATCAACTGTCAAATTTAGTACTTAAGGAAATCGGACATTTCATACTTAATAACCTTAATCCAAAGCCCACAGGCCCATCAGCAGGAGCAAGCTGAGCAACCTGGGAGTACTTTTGAAGGAAAGGTGTGCAAATTTTTAAAGAAGTCAGGATTAGAAGACAGTATGGAACTGGGGAAAAGCAGCAATTCTGACAATGCCATGGACACTTGTGGCTCTATAGAGAATTTAATTCATGGTCTGTTTCCTTGATTGTGAATAAAACAGTCCTTTTCAGGAATGCTTATCCTGATCCCAAAGTGTAAGCAGATTAAGGACAAAATTTTAATGTACTGGTGTTGAAACCTTCCATAAAATCTTTGCTGATTGGATCTTTTTTTTCTTCTCTGTAGAATATTCCTTCACACCTCAATGGAACAATAATTTCAGGATTACGGAAGGCATACAATTGGCAAAACTACCTAACTACGGAGCTCACACTGAGAAAAGCACAGTTAAAGTATAGCAATATATTTACCTTCTCTCTGCTCCTCCTTCCCATGTGGCTGGTTTATCCTAAGAAGCAAACATCCTTCCAAATGTGAAACGTGACTGCAGATGAGCGTGAGCATGAACCATCAGGAAGGAAAGGTACCACACTTTACATTTCATTGTAATGTTAAGGATGCAATGTTAGTGATGCTATGCTTGGAATCCAGTTAAAAATGCAAAAATGAGAAACCGTAGTCACCACCTCCCTCCCCATTCACACAAATGTCCTAGCAAGTATCATGTCAACAATTTGTGCAAATGGGCAGAAGGAGACTAAGATCTCAGAAAGGACTTGCTGTGTCCCATACACCAGTGATGAAGAAGCCATAGGTAATGTTTTCTTGAAAACAAATGGCAGAAATGTGAAGAAAAGGGAAGAAGAGGATTTCTTGAAGCATAAGAAGTACCCTTAAGGCCACTTGCGTCTCCAAGCACTGATTGACTTAGCAGAAAAGCAGCAACTTTTGCATTGCCCTGAAGATCACGTGGCCGTGAGCAATGACTCCAGTTTTATGCAAAGGATTTAGTGACCCACAAGCAAGCCAACATTTTAAGACAACAAGCTCTGAGGGTCACTGAGGCAGTGAGTACTCATTTCACCCTGGATCTGCTTCATTGCACCTGCTCCTCTGTTAACGGCACATCACAATACTTGCTGTTCATTAAAGGCTCCAAGTCATCATCAAGAAAAGTTTAAATTGTAATTCAGCTCTGTTTCCTGGGCCACGTGCCAGTCACTCTGCTAAGCATTTCATGTGCATTCTTTCATTTAATCTTCAGAACAATCCGACAAAGTGTATGCTATCAGCAGCTCGATTTTATAGACATAGACATTAAAACTCATTGAAGATTAGCTGCTGCTGTACAAAAGATCACACTCTTAGTCAGTGCCAGGGCAGGGATATGACTCCAAAGGCCATACTCTTAACTACTAAGATGCACCCTGTTTAAAAAGTCAGGGAAATGCAGAATATAGTTTAGAAAATGCAGTTAAAACACATCTAATGCCGTTGGTTTCAAATACCATTCTCCAATAAAAGGAACCAGGGCTCCTCTGAAGAAATGACTGATTCTAGGAGTGTTTCTAGGATTACATATTTTCTGAGGCAGGAAATAGACAAAATTAGCCTGGAGCATCTTGTAGTGCCAGAAAGTAAGGAAGTGCTCAAACAAAAATACGATGACAGGCGTATGTCAAAGGGACACAGGAGGCAACTGAAAGAGCTCCCAATGGCCAAAGTTGTAACAATATGAGCAAAAAGATAAATAAATAAAACAATATTGAATTATAATCCAAGGCATAAAATAAATATCCATGAGTTCATACTGATATAAATAACCAATTGAATAAATAAATCGGGGAAAAGAGACAAATCTCCATGCGTAAGAATTCCAAATAAGTTATGTAGATAGCTCCACCCTCAAGGAGATGACGTATAACTTCTCCTAAGTGTGGGCTGTGTTTCTAAAGAGCACAGTACAGAAGGGGAGAAAAAAGGAGTAACTTTATGGTGGAGAACCCTAGCAAATCCTGCCTCAGCCCAGTGATCAAGTCAACATCAACAGTCATGAATCATTTCAGTGATGTGTACCCTTGACATGATGTGACGAGAATGGCACTTTACTTTTGTGATCTTCCTCCCCAAAACCCATCAACCCAGTCTAATTATGAGAAAAATATCAGACAAAACCAAACCGAGGAACATTCTAGAAAATAACTGACCAGCACACCTCAAAACTGTCAAAGTCATCAAAAACAAGGAAAATCAGAGAAAATCATAGCTTGAGGCACCTGAGGAGACATGACTACTAAATGTAACAAGGAATCTGGGATGGGATCCTGGGACAGAAAGAGGACACTGTGTACAAATGAAGGAAATCTGAATAAAGTACGGAGTTCAGTTAATAATAATTTAGCAATATTGGTTCATTAATGACAGCAAATACTACACCAATGTAAAATATTAATAATAGGGGAACTGAGTGTGGAATATATGGGAACTCTCTGTACCATCTTTTCAGGTTCTCTGGAAATCTAAAACTGTTCTAAAATAACACTTTATTAAAAATACAACTGAGGCCAGGCGTGGTGGCTCACGCCTGTAATCCTAGCACTCTGGGAGGCCAAGGTGGGTGGATTGTTTGAGCTCAGGAGTTCGAAACCAGTCTGAGCAAGAGCGAGACCCCGTCTCTACTAAAAATAGAAAGAAAAAAAAAATTAGTCGGGCATGGTGGCGCATGTCTGTAGTCCCAGCTACTTGGAAGGCTGAGGCAGAAGGATTGCTTGAGCCCAGGAGTTTGAGGTTGCTGTGAGCTAGGATAACACCATGGCACTCTAGCCTGGGCAACAGAGTGAGACTCTGTCTCAAAAAAAAAAAAAAATACAACTGAAATAAAAAGCATTTAAGAGGATAGCCTCTTCTACATAAAAAACAGCTATTTGAAATGTCTCCTTCTTGGGGCTCTAGTGTTAAATTTAATCCCCTTTGAGCAAAAGTGCCTCCAACTAGTTAATATTACCACCTATTTGGTCACTAACTTCTGGGGTGACTTAGACCAATATACGAAAACCAGGCAAATTTGCCTCAATGCAAATGAGGACAAGGAAATCTATCACTTTCCTGAATATTGCTGTGCTGCTGAAACTCAAAGATGGCGAAATTGTGAAAAAGTCCAGAGTGGAAGCTGAAGTCCCTCCGCGACGTGCTCGGCAGCAGTGCAGGACTCATGCTTTGTCAGCAGTGCTCCCTCGTACGGGGAAACCCCTGCTGCAACAATAATCCCTTTCCTTTAACCATCAGTCACTTCTCCACATGTCTTCAAATACTTCCCTTTCTCTCTCTCTCTCTCTCTCTCTCTCTCTCTCTCTCTCTCTCTCTCTCTCTTTATTAAAAGAAACTAAATATATGAACAACAAGGAGTCCATTATCCCTAGACAAAAAATGAGAAAGGGTCTTTGTCCTTGCAAAACTTAAAGATCAGGTTTGGCGATAGCAGGAGAATGGAATGGGTGAGCAGAGGAAGGGGCTGGCCTGGTGGCAGCAGGGTGTCACGGGGGTGGTAAGAAGCACAGTGGCTCAAGGAGAGATGCCTTTGCACGATTGAGAATCCACTGGAGAAAAGTGCAGAGGGGAAGGAGCTTCTCAAACTACTCATCCGAGACCTCCTCCAGTCTGTGGGGGACTCTAGCACCCCATCCATTTGTCCGGGAGCCCCATGTTTGAAGCTGAGCACCGTAACTGAAGAGGGAGGTGAGACAGAGAAGGTGATCAGGATAGGCAGAGATCTAACAAGAAATCACATGAGGAGCTTCCTGTCCCCGAAGGTGTTCAAGGTCAGGGATTAGCAAGAGTATTGAGAGAACTCAAGGATCGGATGGAAGTTAAGATCCCAAAAAAGTAAAATGTCCCTGCAAGTCCAGGAATGACAGAAGGATCTGAAGATAAGAGAAACCTGGGAGAAAGGGGGCAGGAAAAGGTATGAGTGCTTTCTTCAAAGACTTGGAGGCTAACACATAGAGGAGAGAGTTCTAGTCTTCGCCCAGCCACAGACTTGGCCACTTGGGAAAGTCACTTCCGGCTCCTCTCTCCCTGCCATGTGTAAATACACAAGGTGCCATCTAGAGAATATTCTGGGACAGGCTGAGTCCGTTTCATTTTATCTTACTATCCAAGGTTATTTTAAGGACAGAGAGCCTAGATTCTCCTAGATTTCAATAAGCAAACATGTCTTTCAGAAAATGAAAGACTAATGCTTATGCTTCAGTGGAAGGGAATTTAAGAAGACCAGAGGAATAGGCCATAAAAAGGAATTAAATATTCACAGATGCTACGATTGGATGCACTTTGAAAACATTACGCTGCGTGAAAGAAGCCTGTCACCAGAGACCACACACTATGTGATCCCATTCATATGAAAGCCCAGAGTAGGGAAATCTATATGGACAAAGTAGATCTCAGGGCCAGAGAGGAGGGGAGAATAGAAGGGTGATAGCTAAAGCTTATGGTGTCCTTGTGAGGTTATAAAAATGTTCTAAAATTGACTGTGGTGATGGTTGCTCTTATCTGTGAAGATGATAAAAACCATTGAAAGTGGACAAACTGTACAGCATGTGAATTATATTACAATAAAGCTATTTTAAAAAGAAGACCACAGAGAGCAGTAGCCTAAATGACTCTGGAGCCCACAGCATCTTGGCGAGAGGTGTCACTGTCACCGCTGTGACCTGCTCCCACGGGTCCTTGTACCTCCAGACCTCAGGGAGCCCAGGGGACTCAGGCCCAACTCCCATTTGCAGCACCTGGAGCAGCGTCTCACCACAGAGGATGCTACCAGCAAGACGTTTGGCAGCTCTAACCATTGCAGACATCTGCAGAAGCCGCTGCAGAGCCCATGCACAGCCCCAGGTCCGGCCACTGGGCCAGGGTCCCCATCTGAGCTGCAGCTTGCCCTCCTAGCCCCTCTGGCCATGCCCACTGGGGAGATGCACACGGGACACTGGACGAGAGGAAGAGAGAGATCATTTTCTTGGCCTCCTCTGCCCAAAAGCCCTCCCTGTGTGCTGTTTCCTGGCCTCAGCAGCCCCGGGCCTGTTCCCAATTGCGGAAGGACATGGGAGCTTCACTTGTTCATTTTCTGACCTCCTCTCCTTCTCCCGCATCACCTACCTCCTCCCGCCACTCTGGCCTGCTCCCCATGCCTTAAACACGCCACATATACACCTGTCGCCAGAGCACCCTTCCTCACAGGACCCCTCCCTCTCCTGCAGGTCTTGGCTCAAAAGTCTCTTTCTCCGCAAGGCACCTCATTTAAAATTCTAACTCCAACCCCCCTTACCCCTCTGTAGTGTCTGTCCACAGCACATATCAGACCATGGACTTTTCTTATTAAATGCATTGCCTGTCTTCACTGCAAGGTAAGAGGCACAGGGGCATGGCTTTTTCTGTTTTGTTTACCCAACATCTAGAAACAGTAACCATGCAATCAATATTTGTCAAATGCCTGAATTCCCTCCACATAACTTTGGCTTTCAAATAGAGTGTGTGAACTACCATAAGCCTACTATTATCAGGGGTTCCCAATTCACGAGACACCTTCTCCTAGCCTCCAGAGCCCAGCTAGAGAGCCACCAGGCTGAGGTTAACTACCCTCCCACCCCCCTGAAATAATGAGCCCGTATCACCAAATCTAACAGAACCATCACTGCTGGCTTTTTCTACCTTTTCTTCCAAAGCACCATTACCAGGCTAGACCTCAGAAGATCTGGGAAAGGATGACTCTTCACTCTAGAATTTGCTCACCCCCTCCAACAACAGTGCCTCCTCCTGGCTAACTAGATTTTCTTTTTCAGGAGGCATTTGCCATCAGTTTACACATGTTATCTCTACTAAAACACCATAAAGCGGGCTTGGAAAATACAAGCACACCCTTTTGCAAACATGGTAACTATCTCTTCTCATCTAGTAATTCCCTGTTTACTTATTGCTTTCCTTCCCAGGACTATAAACTCCCGGAGACAAGAGATGGTATGTCCTGGTCACCACTGAGAACAGGCTCATTAGTTGTCTCTAATTACTATCAGTATCATGCCATTTGTCCTGGATCTCGGTGAATGAGTGACTTGCCAAGTGTATGCACCCATGAACCAGAGGGAATCCAAGACCAGCCAGAAAAGATTGGTGGCACCCTTTGATGGGCAGATTCTACCCGGTGACCGCAGACTCTCCCCATTCCCCAAAGTTCTACAATGGACATAGGAAAAGTAAAGCTAAAGGAATAGCGCTCCCGGATTCCCAGCAAAATTCCAGACACAAAACAAAGCCTGGACTGGGTGCAGGAAGAGGTCTTGGGAAACTAGGCTAAGGGCCACCTCTGGTCTGCCAGCGTCACCTCGGCCTGTCTGTGCGCCCCCTATGGGTCCGGCGAGGCCGAAGAGAAGCGTTTGGCCGGCGTAGACAAGTCCGCCCGCCGCTTCACAGAGTCGGAGGAGCCCAAGCCGGGGCGGGGGCCGGGGCTGGCGGGGGGGAGCTACCCACCAGGCACTCCGACGGCGAGAGACGGCCAGAATAAGACTTAAAAGACGGGGTGGCGGGAGGGTCAGGCAGGGGCCGAGGAGAGCCGCGCGATAGGCTGGGGAGGGAACACGGGAAAGTTGGGGAGGAAAGTTCGCAACAGAGAACAGAGAAAAGAACAGAAAGAACACCGGACCCCCGCACTGAAGCCGCAAATGGCAGTGCGAGGGAGCTCCCCACGAGGGGAGCGGGTGGGCGCCAGAGAGCGGCACAGGGACAAGCGGCGCGAGCGAGGGGCCTTCGCGGAGGGCCCGGGGCCCGCCTACCCACCTGAGGCTGCCATGCCGCGGGGCGCAGCTCACATCCCCGGCTCGCTGCGTGCCCGTGCCCGGAGCCGGGGCCCGGCGGCGTCCCTGGGCGCGGGGCGGGAGGGGTGCCGGGCTCCGCGCAGGACCAGCTGCGCTCTGGCGCTTCCTCCGGACGAGCAGCAGCGAAGACTCGCCGCTAGGGCGTGTCCACAGGGACCGCCCCGCTCTGCCCCGGGCACCTGCACCCGCGGCCGTTGGGGAGGGGAAGTGAGAACCCCACGCGGGCCGGGACGCTGGCCAGCTCCCCCCCACGGCCCCCTGCTCGGGAGTGGAAGGAGGCAGGGGGCTTCGCTCCACGTGCGCCCCACTCCGCGTGAAACCAGCCCTGATCCCCGGCCACCCAAGGGGAGCCTGGGCTGATGTTGGAAGGGGAGGTAGGGAGGGTTAGGCTGCCAGTCCTCTGGGAGCTGGGCTCCAGGGTCTGCTTGAGCACCAGCTGTCCACGCCACCTCCTCATCCCCTGGGGTTTGTCCCTAAACCTCTGCTGCCCCAGTAGGAAGGGGAAGAGGAGGAAGGCTGGGCACCTGACCCTTGAGTATTCTCCAGTGACCTTTCCGCAATTCCTTGGACCTGGCCTCCTGATGGCACAAGAACATCGGTTATCATCTCCTATGTTAAATGTATGATCATTATCACTGCCCTTTAATCTGTTGCTCGACGCTGGGCGGTGTGCTTCCCGCCCTACACCCATCATTGCATTGCACCCTCACAATCACCCTTTGAAGCACCGCCTATCACTGTCTTTCTGCTAGAGCTGAAGAAACAAGCCAAATACCTTGCTCAGACTTGCACTGAGAATAAGCGCTCCTGGAGGTTCAGTGCCAGGCCTGTCTGGTTCCAGAGGTAGAGCTCTTGCTTAATTAACCCTTGCACTCTCCCGCCGCCCCCTTCTTGTCCTTCTCCTTTTGCTGCTGCTGTGTGGATCTGAATAGTACTCGCCCTTGGAGTCAACCACCCACGGTCAGGAGGACGGACCCAGAGAGCCAGAGATGAAGGAAAGTTAGGGTTCAAGTCTAGGTGGAAATAAATGAAATGTATTTAAGAATGGAGACACAACGATGAGGCTGTGTGTTAGTTTCTCTTGTTGCCATAATAAATTACTACAAATTTAGTGGCTTAAAACAATACCAACTTATTATTTTACAGTTCCGTAGCTCAGAAGTGCCACATGAGTCTCACCAGGCTAAAATCAAGGTGTTGGCAGCACTGGGTTCCTTTCTGCAAATAGAGAATGTTTCCTTTGCTTTTTCAGCTTCTAGAAGTCACCCACATTCCTTGGCTCATGGCCCCTTCCACCGTCTTCAAAGCCAGCATCCTAACATCTCTTTCTCTGACTCTTCTGCTGAAGCTGCACAAGCGGATGGGGTGAGGGGATACAGAGCAAGAGCCTGGCCTCAAGGGCAGAGCCCCAGGGAGGTGCTGTGCTCAGGGACCACAGGCAGAAGAGTCTGCAAAGGAGACCAGAGTGACCAGAGAAGCAGGACCAAATAACAGAGACCAAGGAAGGAAGGTTTCGAGAGAAGTTTGTCAGTGGATCACCATGAGGGTCTGGAAGAAAGAACCCTGATATAAAAACAGAAGAGCATTGAGGTCACCAGTGACATCCAGGAAACCAGTGGGGAGCAGTGAAACCTGGACTGTTACAAGATGGGGAGAGGGAGTGTATAGTGAGGAAGGGGTCTTGGAACAGGGGACAGAGATCTGGACTGAAAGACAGGGACCCCAAATTCTTACCTCAGCCCTGCACTTATATTCCCCTCTTGGACAAGCTGGAACTCCAAAAGCCTTCTGTTTCCTGCTGTGGACCGTGAAGGCATTCCAACTCAGACAGTGCCAGCGCTCTGTGGAGTACCCTATTTGGAGAACCTTGCTTTAACACTGGTCTTCCAGAGTCTACCCTCTCCCTGAAGTCTGTATTCCTTGCTGGAGTCATTTCTACTGATTGTGCGTCCATCCATTTGAGGTCAAGTCCCCCAATGTCCCCGCTGTTCAAATGCACAGTCCTTTCCAGCTCCAGATGTTAGCCCTTTCCTGCCTCCTAACCAAGAGAATTTAGACAGCTCTTAACTTGATTCTTAACACCTGTTAAGCCATTAGAGGGCATCTGCCAGTTTCAGATAGGGTCATGGGTGCTGGGTCAGCTGTCCAAACTCTGCTCCCACTGCTGCATAGCATTGACCTCTGGAATTGGGCTGGGAAGAGGACTCAGAGGCCAACACTCCCTTGGTAAGAGAACATTCCTAGTGTGTCTGACACTGGCAATTTCACCCTGTTTCTTTGTATAGCAGGTGGGGCCGGGTTGGGCGAAATAGTGACTGTTTGGTTTTGTGCCTCCATTTGCTGGGTTTTGCAGAATGGGGGGATAGAAGCAGCTGCCCCTTTTCAGAGCCCTGCTCAGCCCCAGTGCACTGGCTCTTCCAGGCAGGCTCTGCGGTCACTCCCTGCAGCACTGGACGCCAGACCTTGAGGAAGGATGGAGAACTGGACTTGGCTGCTGCCCTAGAGTCCTGTTTGGCATGGCAAACAGGAGGGGACAGGGAGATCAGCATGTGTCATCTAAGGCATATGGGGGCAGGCAAAGGGGAAGAAAACCCTGTTCCTCACATTTTCAAGATGTGATTTCATAATCCCCCAAGACTGGGCACCGGGTCCTCTCCCTGGTTATCAAAGCCTCACTTGCTGGGACAGAAGGTAGAGGTGTGCCATACCTAGTGGATGCTCTTAATTCGTCTTAATTCTCTTAGCTATCCTATGAGGAAGGTACTAATAGCAAGCCATTTTACAGATAAAGAAGCTTAATAACTTCTGCCCTACAGCTAGTAATTGCAACACTGAGTTTTGAACCCAGACAGTCCGACTCCAGAGTCCATGCTTCTGCCCACTAGATTAGGTGTTAAATGGCCCTACTTTGGCCTCAAGGGCCCCACAAGTCACCACTAGCCTATGTTGGCACCACCGCCCATTACAGGTGGCGGGGGAATAGACCGCCGCCCTTCCTACCTGCTTAAGACAGTTTCAGCCCAACCCAGGAGGGCATCTTATCAAAATCCAATGCTGGCAATTGGGGGACATTTGTAGCTTTTCAGGAATAAGTAGCTTTGCAGATGAAACCTTAGAAGCCTAGCCCTCTTGAAAGAGTGCACCCTCCTTGCCTGCTCACCAACATGGCCACTCCCCACGAAGGCTCTGCCACAGCCCGAGGGCCCCTCACTGGGCCATTATGGGCTACGGCAGTGCCTGTTTCCAGGCCCTGGATCTCAAGTTCAGAGAAACAGGATGTTGGTTACCTGCTATGTGGCTCAAATAAGGTAATCTGCATGACCCATTGTCACTTGGTTAGTAAATGTCAAAGCTAGATTTTGAATTTGAAGCCATTCGTTACACAAGAGCTGCCTCCCTTGTCATGTATTGTGATTAAGGAGCCATGCCAGCTGTTTCGCGGTAATGCCGTGATCCTCAACCCCAAAGTGACCTTAGTAACAGGAAAAAGGAGTGTCACAGAGATTGCTGGTTCCCCCTACCCAATATTCATTCTCCCCTTGTTTCTTACTAACAGAATTTCAGTTTTATTTGGGGGCAGCAATGTGCCCCACTGAAAGACTCCATTCCCCAGTCTCTCTTGTACCTCAGAGGAAGCCGATGAAATATAAATGGGAGTCATTGGCTGGGGTGTCTAGGAAAGTTCTTTATAAGAGGCTTAACTCTGTTGGAAGAAACCCTTTTTGCCTTTCTCCCTTTCTTTTGGTTTCTGCCTGGAATGTGAATGAGATGGCTGGAGATCCAACAGCCCTCGTAGATCATGAGGCTACCATGTGGACGGAAGCCATACTCTAAGGACGGTAGTACAGAAAGCTCGGCAGAGCCAGCTTCCCTGCTGACCAAGGAGCTCCCAGTCCAGCTCCAGGTTTTTCACCTCTGGCTTCTTTTACATGAGAGAGAAATAAATATGTCTCTGTCTTCTTTGAGCATGATCATTTGGCTGTTTTGCTATACATAGGAAACCTAATTATTTACTGATAAAGAAATGGAAGCTAATGTTTATTGAGCACTGACTATAATTCATGAACTTTCTTACACTATGTCAGTTAATTCTCACAATGGTTCTGCATCACAGGTATTAGCTCCACGGATGAAGAAACTGAGAGTCAGTGATGTTAGATAATATTTCCAGGGTCAATTAGCAGGCAGCAGGATTCAAATCCAGGTTAGTCTCAGTGCAGAGTCCAGGATCTTTCCATAGTACCATGACCTATTGGATGCCTTCCAGAGCACTGATTTGAAAGTACTTCCTGAAGACATGTGGGTGTGCTCAAGTGGGGGTCACCCATGAATCCTTGGCACGTCAAGTCATGTGCAGATGGTGCCTTCATTTGTGCGTGAAAGCATAGCTTACATGTTTTCTACTTCTGTCTTTTGAGGTGCTGAAGCAAAAAGTCCAGGCAGCTGTAACAAAAATGTTAGGACTTGACTTCATAGATTCTGAGAGTGTTCGAGCTGGGAAAGACCCTAAGAGGTCATTATTGGACACACGTGAAAACTGAGACAAAGTGACCTTTCTAATATATCAATACTTTGAGTTGAAGGCAGAACCAGGACTGAAGCCTGGTCCTGATACTAGTCTGGTGCTTTTGGCTATATGCAACCACCTATTTTTTTTCCTCCTAGTAAATTAAAAAAATAAATAAATTGTAGAAAATCTCTTCTTCATCTGATGCTTTAACTTTGTAGTTCTTTTCCATAAATCTACCACTCTAGCTCCTAGGGGGTTAACCCATCCTTGAATCCTTGGAATAAACCTCACTTGATCATGATGTATCATTCTTTTGAAATATGACTGATTTGCTAAGATTTTGTTAAGGATTTTTGCATCTATGTTCATGGAAGATATTGGTCTGTAATTTTCTTTTTTGTAATGTCTTTTGTCAGTTTTTGGTGTGAGGGTTAATTTGGCCTCATAAAATGAATTTGAAAGTATTCCTTCTGTTCTGTTTCTGATAGAGAAATTCCTGTGTTATTTATTTCCTAAATGTTTGATAGAATTAATCAATAAAACTACCCAAGCCTAAATTTTTCTTTGAGGTTTTACTACCAATTTCAATTTCCTCAATGGATATGAGGCTGTTTGGATTTTATGTTTCATCTTGTGCCAGTATTAATACATTATATTTGTCAAGAAATTTTTCATCTGTTTTTTAAATTTGTTGACATGAAGTTATTCACAATATTTCAGTTTTATCATTTTAATGTCTGTAGGATTTGTAACAATAGCGCCTCTTTCACTTCCAATATCGATAATTTGTGTTCTCTTTCTTTGTGTAGGCATGCGGATGCGTGTGTGTGTGTGTGTGTGTGTGTGTGCACGCACATGTCTGTCTGTCTCTGTCTCTATCAGTTGAGATAGACATTTTTTAATTTTATTGATCTTTCCAAAGAACAAGCTTTTAGTCTTGTTAATTTTTCTTTTTTTATTATTAACCTCAGCCAATGGAGTATGGTTTTGTTAATTTTTTCTGCTGTTTGTTTTCTACTTATTTCTGCTCTCGTCTTTGTTATTTCCTTCTTTTTCCTTCCTTTGGGTTCACTTTGCTCTTATTTAGCTTTCTAAGGTTGAAACTTTGGCCATTGATTTTGTTCCTTTCATCTTTTCTAACATAAGCATTTAAAGCTATAAATTTTCCCAATTCAATGGTTTTGCTGCATCTCCCAAATTTTGATATATTGTATTTTCGTTGTAGTTTAGTTCAAAATAGTTCCTAATGTCCCCTGTGATTTCTTTTCTTTCATGTGGGTGTGCATGTGTGTGTGTGTGTTTATTTCAAAGTATTAAGGGGATACAAATATTTTTGATTACATGGTTTGCTTTTGTAATGCCTGAGTCACAACTCTAAGTGTACCCATCACTCAAATAGTGTTCATTGTACCCATTGGGTAGGTTTTTGTCCCTCCCCTCCTCCCTCTTCCCTGCGCCTTGATTTCCACTAAGTTTACACCCTGTGATTTCTTATTTGAGCCATGGTTTATTTATAATAAAAGTGAGCTAATTTTCAAATTTTTTAAAGATATATTATTATTAATTTCTAATTTAATTCCATAATGGTCAAAAACACACTCTACGATTTCAACTTTTTAAATTTATTGATATTTGTTTTATGGCCCAGCGTATGATCTATCTTGATGAATGTGCATTTGAAAAGAATATGTGTTCTGAAGTTGCTGGGAACAGTGTAAATGAAATGAAGATGTCCTAGTAATATTGGATTGTGCCCTGGACACTGTAAATGATACTCACAGAGGCTCTGGATCCTATTATGCCTCTCAAATATTTTTTTAAGCAGACTGTTATTTTTGGTGGATTCAAACTGCAAACTCCGTCTTCTCCACTGCAATGTGGAACAGCAGGACTTTCTAGTCCTTTCAGGCTTTAATGGGCTTCCCAGAGTCTGGCCTGCACAGCCATAGTTTAGAAGCTGGTTAGCTAGCAAGTAGGGTTAAAAAAAAAAAAAAAAGAAGTTGGGCAGAGGTTTGGACAGAGTTTACGCTCAGAGTTTGGAACTCTCCTCTTTTCCTCTCTCCCTTCTGAGATAATCCCCCTCCTTTCCAGTTGCTATAATATATCTTTTTGTTCTTTAAGACAGTTAGGCTGTGTATGAGCTATCTGAATTTTAGCCGCTGCACAGGGCATGGACCGGGGCCTGCCCTTGAACAAAACAGCTATGAATTTCTCCCTTCTTGTAAGCCTGGGCTCCTCCAGTGTCTGCTTTGTGTTGCTCTCCAGTGCCTTTCGGTACATGTTTTTGTTTGTTTCTTCCAGAGTTTATAGTGCTACCTGTGGGAGGGTTGGTCCAAGGAGCTGTTCCTCTGTTATTGAAAGTTAGAACCCCTAGTCTCTCAAGCCCAATACAGACGTAGACTGGCTGAACCATGCCTAGGGGGGCCACACTGTAAGGGATGCTAAAACATCACGGGGATAAATCAGAAATACGGTGTAAATTAACTCAAGTTGCTATGTGTAACTCCTTATATAATGGATGAAATGCGAATTGTTTCCTGCTTAGGTAAACACAGCTCTCGAGAGGACATTTAAAAACAAAAAAAGTCCTCCATTAATCCAGACACACTTCTAGGTCAATACACATATATCTAACTCATTCTTTTTAAAAGTTGCCTACTACTCCATAGTATAAATATATTAATACTATAATATATCAGTTCTCTACTGATGGAAGTTAAGTTCTTTTTCTTCAAGTTAGGTATGGTTTTTAATTTTTTTTTTTTACTCTTACAAAGGCATGCTACAATAAATTTCCTGGAACATATTTCTTTATGTACTGGTGCTATTCTTTGCGCAGGATAGATTATAAAGTATTTCTGGATCAACAAATATGTGCATTTTAAAATATATATTATTATAATATTTTTCAGAGAGGCTGTAGAAATTCATATTCCATACCCATATCAATAGTCTCACCAATCTTTTTTTTTTTTGCCAATCCGATGGATAAAAAAAAAAACACGCTATACTCATTGTTATGCTAATTAGCATTTCCTTGAATACTAGTGAGGTTGAGAATCTTTTCCTAATGCCTATGATTTGCTTTTTTTTTTTTTCTGAAAGTGTCTGTTGCTTTGCTTGCCAATTTTAATTGGATTAATTGTCCTTTTTAAAAATTGGTTTATAAGAGCCAGGGTACATTAGTAACTTTCATCCTTTGTCAGATATATTTTAAGTATTTAATCTATCATTTTTCTTTTGACATTGTTTATAGTTTCTTTCACTATACAAAAAATATGTTAATTTTTAAGAGGTGATATATGACTATTACTTTTAGATGGTGACTTTAGATTTCTGGGATCCAACTTTTGCTGCAGAAAGTCTTCTTTACAATTTTATAAATAATTTCTTACATTTGTATCTAATATTTTTATTTTTCACATTTAGACTTTTAATCCATCTGGAGTTTATTTTTGCATATGAAGAGGGGTAGAAGTGTAACTGTGTTTTCTTCCAGATGGATAGTCAGTTCTGCTAGCACCATGTATCAAGTAAACCATCTTTCCCCCTCTAAACGAAATGTCATCTTTATTTATATCAAGTTCCCATTTGAATTTATTTGTAGATCTTGTATTAGGTCCTGCTTATATTGTGATTCCTGTGCTATACTTATGGTCATTCTAAAAAATCCTCAACCTAGCCGACTAGAAGACTTCACATGTGTACATTGACATTTCTTCCTGGATTTGTCACTTCCCTCATCAAATTGTTCAAGTGCCTAAGTAGCTGAGCAGGAAAGGGCCCCTGGTTTCGGGGTTAATAGAACTCAGCTTTCGACACTGACACTTCCCTTTCTGGACCCTGTGCCTCCCCTGAGCTGCACAGTCTCAGCGGAACAAGTACCTCTCTCCCTGCTTCACCACCGCAGCTTGGCCCAAACAGTGTCTCCTTGCTGGCTCTTTTTTTTTTCTTTTTCTTTTTTCTTTTTTTTTTGAGAAAGAATCTTGCTCTGTCACGCAGGCTAGAGTACAGTGGCCTGATCATAGCTCACAGCACCTTGAACTCCTGGGCTCAAGCGATCTGCCTGCCTCAGCCTCTCAAGTAGCTGGGACTACAGGTGTGCTCCACCACACTTAGCTGATTTTTCTATTTTTAGTAGAGACGAGGTCTTGCTCTTGCTCAGGCTGTTCTCAAACTCCTGAGCTCAAGCAATTTTCCCACCTTGGCTTCCCAGAGCACTAGGATTACAGGCATGAGCCCCCGCGCCCGGCCCCTTCCTGGCTGTTGAAGTGTCTCACTCTTCTCTGCTCCTCCATGGCTTTCCCTTCACCTGCTTCTTTGCTCCCCTAAACCCTCTTCCTCGGCTTCCTCAACAAGCAGGCCCCGCGGGGTGGGGGGAGACCTCTGCCCCAGCGGGTTCCTTTTCCTTCCAGGGATATGTCCACACAAACTTCCCACACTCGCTATTTCTCGCTGTTTGTCATCATTGTTGTAACTGTTGTTTTACTTTTTAATATAAAACCAGCACATACTCATCAGGAAAGAGCAGGTAGGGCAAGCCCTGGCTGAGGAATTAAGGGCGCTTAGGTGGCTTCCACCCCCTTTCTTTGTGACGCATTGCTCTGTGAGACTCCTCCGCAGAGCCTGCCAGTCTTCCCTCTCAAAGCTTTGGCCCTGAGAAGCCAGCACACGCCAGTGCTCACCGGCTCCTTGGAAGGGAGCTGTGTCTCCTCGCGCCTTGACCAGCTCCTTACATATTTTTTCATTTTTTCTTATTCTAACAGAAACGTGCTCATTCTCCGTATGTCTCTGCCCAATTCCCTGGCATTCGAGAGATCCATGGGCAGGCTCTGAGATGGCGGGCATCTCTCGCTTCACGCAACACGGCTCTGCAGTTTCCTGCCCTGCGTCCTGCGGATGCCACTGACCTGATTCCCCCTTTGCGTGACTTTGTTTCAGAAGGCCCGCATGCTGTCTGTGTGAGGTCTGTTTCCTATTGCCTGATGCTACATATTTAGTTAAATAGGTCCATTTTGGTGTCTTTTAATCTTGATTCTTTTCCCAGAGTTGTGACTAAAATTGTCCCACGGCGCCTGTCCTAGTTTCCTGTGGCTGCTGTGGCCAATGACCGCAAACGTTGTAGCTTAAAACAACAGAAATTAATTCTTTCCCAATTCAGGAGGCAGAAAGTCTGACATCAAGGTGTCAGCAGGGTGGCACTTCCTCTGAAGGCCTGGAGGGGACAATCCTTCTGTTAACTAAAGAAAAAAATCAGGCTTTTAGAGAATTACAATTAGTTTTATCCAGAGTCTTACTGGGAATCGCGACGCAGAAGGATCTTGCAGACTGCTCCAAAGCAGCATTTCAGCCACAGTTTACGTACAGGGGGTGGCAGCTCTGCACATGTTCATAAGTTACACCCAATGTGCTCAGAAATTACATTCCAGTAAAATCTCATCCAAATTTGGGTGTGAGGGCACATCTGGTTAGGGATTGCAGAGGCAAAATCATTAATCCTGTCAGATGTTACCTTATGTATAGGAAGAGTCAAAGGCCGAGCTCACTGAACTTACCTTTTCTAAAAATGCATTGATTCAGGCAAGAGAAGTGGAAACCCGTGCTCTCTCCTGCTTACCATATTCGGGGCATTGCTCTGGAGGCTTGCGCTCAGTCACCGAGGCGGGGCTTTGTGAAATTCTGCTGACACTTGCTACTCAGTTTCACACGTCCTCAGTTCCTCCAGCTCCCAGAGGCTGCAGGAGTTCCCTGGCTTGTGGCTGCATAACTCAGTTCTCTGTCTCCATTTCCACAGGACCTTCTCCTCTTCTCCCCAGGTCTCTTCTCTGTGTCCCTCATAAGGACATTTGTCATTAGATTTAGGGTCCACTCAGATAATTCAGCATGATTTCACCTTGAGATTGCATCTGCGAAGACCCTTTTTCCGAATAAGGCCACATTCATAGGTTCCGGGGTTTAAGACGTAAACATACCATTTTGGGAGCCACCATTCGACCCACCGTCACACCACTCTTCTCAGGTCTAGGGATCGAGTTTTTTCTCTTTACATTTTCCAGATGGGATCTCTTGCTCTCCCACTTCCCATCCAGGATAGCCCTTCCCCTTAGATCTTCTGTGATGTAAAGATTAGAATCACGAGAGAATGGTTCCTTTCTTCTCCTGATCCACCAAAGAATCCCAAACCAGTCCTTTCACATATATTAAATATATTTTCTTCATCAAACTTAGTGTTGTTGCTTATGCAAAAACTATACATTCTTTACCCCAAGGACCAAAGGTTACATCTCAAGGAGGAGGGAATTATTTTTTGAGTGCCTAGAATATGGTAAGTGCTGTTATCTTATCTTATTTAACTCTTACAACAACCCTGAGTCTTACAATCCGTTTTCTCTTCTTTAGAGAATGGAAAACTGGACTCAGAGAGGTTAAGTCACTGTTAAAACACACACAGTAAATAGGGGGACCCAGTTCTGTCAA
Source organism: Avahi laniger (assembly GCA_963575035.1). Lineage (NCBI taxonomy): Eukaryota > Metazoa > Chordata > Mammalia > Primates > Indriidae > Avahi > Avahi laniger. Next base: position 6,508 of record CAUYSK010116891.1, on the reverse strand, counting down.
CCTCACAGTCTTTTGGTCCTGCCTCTACCGAACTGCCTTTGCAGTTTTTCCAGATGAAGTGAGTGCAGCACAGAGACAGTAAATAGTGACAGCAATAAGACAAGAAGCTTGATCTCCACTCCCAGTTCTTTGTTCTTCCCACCAAACCATATTTTCCGCTCAAAACAGAAGGTGTCATTTGACCTGACAGAAAGACACACACCCTGACTGAGCTCAGAAAGAACCTGACTTTTGGAGTCTGAGCCCGGGTCTATTCCAGTTCCACTGCCTGGTTGCAAATGCTGCTGGACCAGTCACTTGGCACCTCTGACGTGCAGCTTCTCCATCTGTAGAATGGAGTCTTAATGCCACCCACCTGCAGTGGGGATTAGGGAATATATGCTAAAGTGTGTGGTTTGTAGAATGCAGTCAACAAATGGTAGCTATGACACTATTTATATTTCTATCCGATGGCTCTTCAAAATGAAAGGGTTTTTTTTAATGATAAAAGAAAAAACAATTCACGTCTGTGACAAAGAGTATAAAGCAATACCTTCCCTGCCCCAAAAGATCCCAGTCCTAGTCCGTGAACATAGCTGTTGCTACCAGGACCTTCTGTATGGTTCCATAAATTTTCTATGCATTTGGAAGTACATTATCCATTTGTTATACAAATAGGATCATATAATTCACAGCTTACTTTTTGCGCTAAATAATTGTCCCGGCTCCCCAGAAAGCAGACACAGATGGAGTTTAGTGTGCAGAATGCTCACCAGGGAGTGCCCTCAGGAGTAACATCTCCGGAAGGAAGGGCGGAGGGAGAAGTCAAATGCTGGGACAGCCTTGGGGTTAAATGGACCATCAGAATTTGTCCCGTGTCATGTGTTCCTAAAAGCCTGGGCCTTTCCACTCCCGCTGATGTCAGGGGGCCGGCCTGGCGGAGCATCCCTGTGGGGCTTGACAGCTGAAGGCTGCCTGCTCTCCCCGCACCCTGCTGCCCTGGCCTGCTCCCGGCCGACCTGTCTACCTGCAGGAAGACCCAAACCCTGTAGATGCGGTGAGTCTGGCTGCACTGTTTTAAACTAGTTTTATGTGAGTTTTTACTGTCTAGGGAAGAGTCACCATTACCTCGTCTTCCCCTTTTGACAGCAGAACTTCTGGTTTCTCTTTGGCTGAGCTGTGTGGTAAAGGGCTGCGGGAGGGGAAGGGATTAAGTCTCGAGGCGTGTTTCTCTGCCAAATATTGAAAACAGAAAATGGCTGAGGATTCCCGTCTCGTGAAAGACAAGCACAAACAATCATTCACACACATGACAATGGGCTCTTTCTGTCCACTTCCTTTCTAGTATTTTTCTTCGTTCAGCACTTGCTGAATCAAATACCAAGGTGGGAACTTGGAGCCGTTGCTCCATGGTCTGAAAGGGACATATGCCACTGCCCTGCCCAGGATTCGTCCCCAAAGGCGGCTGCTGTGTAAGTCAGCATACTCCATTGGTGGCCCACAGCTCCCACACCCTTTCCTTCTTCCTCCTCCCTCAAGCATAGGCTGGTGCATAGAAAAGCCAAGATTGGGAGGGGCCGGGCCAGGCTCCGTCCTGGGGATAATGACCTTCTTGAGAACAGGAACTAGGCCTTGATCAATATTATGGGTGGGAATGTAAAATGGCATGACCATTTTTAAAAACAGTTTGGCAAGTTTCTTATAAACTTAAATAAACACCAAATGAGCTGACCATTCCACTCCTAGATAAATGAAAACATATATTCATGCATAGACTTGTACTTAAATGTTCATAGCAGCTTTTTTCATAATAGCTCAAGCTGGAACCAACCCAAATGTCCATCAGATAAAAAAAAGTGTGATATATCCTTACAATGGAATACTAATCAGCAATAAAAGGAAACAAATTATTGATATATACACAATATGGGTGAATCTCAAAAACAAACTGAACAAAAGAAGACAGACACAAAAGTATACACTGTGTGATTTCATTTATATGAAACTCTAAGAAAATCAGTTTAAGCTATAGTAACAGAAAGAAGATCCAAAATTACCTGGGGCTAAAGGCAATTGACTATAAAAGGGCATAAGGGGAATGATGGAAACATTCTGTATCTTGACTGTGGTGGTGATTATATGGTATATAAATTTTTCAAAATCCTTCAAAGTGTGTATTTTAAATGAATGGATTTCATTATATTTAAATGATTCCTTTAAAAAGTTGGTCAAAAAAAAGAATAAGCAAGAATATGAAATAAAAATATGAAAAGTAAACAAAAAGTTAACACACATTCTGGAAACAAAACAATGAATAGAAATTAATAATAGAAAACTTCCTTAACCTGATAAAGATTATCCATCAGAAACCAGGAATTAACATCATACAGAATCGTGAAATAGCATTTCAATTACAAGTGTCTGCTAACATCTATGATCCAACATTGTACTGCAGGATCATTCTAGAGTCCTCTTTGGGTCCCAACAAGGAAGGTACATCCACCCTAAGAGATCTATACATGCATTCTAGGAAATGTATTAGAAGAATATGGGGGCGTATTTGGTTGTCATAATGATCAGGGGTGTGATAATGGCATTCACTGGGTAAGGCCCAAAGATGTTAGATATTTGCAATCCAAGGGGCAGTTCCATAAATCGAGGAATTGTCCCACATTCTGCACAACTTTCTAATGTCCTACTATGTTTTACATATAAATGCAAGGATTAAATCCTATGCAAATGTTTAATAGACACTGGAATTTTCTAGGAAGGAGACTATCACATAATTCGAGGGAATATTGTACTTTTTTCCCCAAACTTTATCAAATACTGTTGACCGTTTCAAAAAATCTTGTTACCTATAGCACCACTGTAGATATTAATATTTGAGTAGCCTATAAACACTTTTATATCAGTCTAAACTGGTGTTGTCACATTCTCAGCAGTAATGTACATAGATGGAAGCATCTGACAACTTCATTATGGCTGCATGTACATTTTGAAATAATACCATCTTACTAGTATTGCAAGGGTGGTGGCTCACGCCTATAGTCCCAGCTACTCAGGAGGCTAAGGTGGGAGGATAACTTGAGCCCAGGAGTTTGAAGCTCCAATGGGGTATGGAGACAGGAAACCAGCAGGCCCAACTCTTAAGGAGTTGCAAGACCCAAATGAAGGTCTCTGACAGAAACAGGAAAACAAAATGCAGTGAAGAAACTGGTTAAGACCAGTTAGAGCCAAGATGGCAAAGAAAATGACATCTGCTTGCCCTTTTTGCTCATTATACCCTGCCTGTAATGTGTTAGCATGCTAACAGAAACTCCCACCAGCACCACGACAGTTTATAGTCACCATGACAACCCCTGGACATTATCTTATATGGTATGAAAAAAGAAAGAACTCTCAATTCGTAGAACTCTGGGTCCCTTTCCCAGAAAATCCATGAATAATCCACTCTTATCTAGTGTATAATCAAGAGACAGTCATAAATAGAGTTCACCAGCAAGGTGCAGAGGTTGCTCTGGCTATGGAGAAGCTCGCTTGCCATGTATTTGCTTAATAAATTTTGCTTTCATTTCCAACTCAAGGCTCGCACTTGAATTCTTTCCTGCATGAAGCCAAGGACCCTCTTGGCCTTCAGGTTGGACCCCAGTTTTGGGGTCTTATTTCCTGTGTCACTATGATGTCACCACTGCACTCCAGCCTGGGCAACAGAGTGAGACCCTGTCTCTAAAACAAAATTTTAAATTTTTGAAAAAATACTGTCTTACTATAAAACACTTTTCCTTAAGTTCTCCTTAAGTTCATATTACATTATAGCACAAAATGCTGATTTAGAAATCATGAGATTAAATGGTTTATATTACCTGTGAATTTTGTTTCTGATTAGTCAAGGTGTTGTTACGTAATTTTTGTTATAAATCTGTTGGAATTGAGAACCACTATTCTAGTGCTGTAAGCAAAGTAATTGAGTTAAAATACAGAAAGGGAAAAATAGAAGCTTTTTTTCAGAGATATAATTGCATTAGAAAACTCAAGAGTCAACCAAAAACTATTAGAATTGGTAAGAGAGATCACTAAGGTAGCAGTTATAAAATAAATGTAAAAGGATGATTAATGGTGATATATAAGCATGCACTGGTTTTATTTTTCTTGATAAATATCAACTTTATTGTGCAAGCCTCACTTCCTACCCTAACCCTGTGCTAGCAGAGATGCGGTGGAGGGTGGTGAGGAAGACTAAGCATTGCCCATGAATGTCTCTTCCATTACACATAATGATTGTGTTTGGTGTGGTGGTTGTTACCTACAGAGGTGCAGAGAGGGGATGGTGAGGGGGAGAGCGAGGCCTCTCTCCCTCTTACTCTCTCTTCTCTGTTCTGTGGGCCAAAGCTCTCAGCAGAAGGAGACTAGACAACAATAATGGAAGATCTGGAAGGGAGGCTGTGCCCCTGGGCCATGATCATCCCTCTGTTGGGTTCTTTCCCATTTTCATTAAAGAATAAAGAGTGAGAGAGTGCATGAGCACAAAGGAAAAAAATTTTAAAGAAAGAATAGTAAAACGAAGCAGAAAAAGAGTGGTATATATGTGCATGCTTGGGAAAAAAGGATATGCTCCCCAATATTAAAGTACTTGACTCACTTGGGGAGCAGGAGATGTTGGGGGGCATTTTAGATGATTCTTTCTTTATGCAAGTCTATATTTTAAAAACTTTACAACGTGGTCCAGCAATTCCACTCTTAGGTGTATACCCAAGAGAAATGGAAAACATATGTCCACACAAAAACTTGTACACAAATATTCATAGCAGCATTATTCATAATAACCAAAAACTAAAAACAATACAAATGTCCATCACCTGGTAAATGAATATATAAAATGTAGTATGTCCATATGATGGCATATTGTTGGGCAATAAAAAGAAATGAAGTACTAACACATGCTACAACATGGATGAACCTTGCAAACATTATGCTAGGGGAAAGTCACAAAGGACCACATATTATATGAATCCATTTATGGGAAATGCCCAAAATGGGAAAATCTATAGACAGAAAATATTTTTTAGTGGCCATCCAAGTCTAGGGGAATAAGGGTATTGGGGGATGATGGCTAAGGAGTACAAAGTTTCTCTACGGCATAATGAAAATGTTCTGGAATTTATTGTTGTGATGGTTGCATGTATGCATATATCTGTGAATATACTAAAAGCCATTGAATTGTACACTTTAAATGGGTCAATTGTATGCTATGTAAATCATATCTCAATAAAACTGTTAATAAAAACTTTATAAGGAGCATTTATTACTTTTATACTAATGAAAAAGTAGTGCTTTTCTGTTAAATGTACATATTATCATGTGGATTTGTTATATATTAAAGATTCCCCTCAAAAAAACCAGAAGTATTATAGTAGAACTCTGCCCTGAGTCCCCTGGATAATTACTCTTATGAATAGGGAGATTATCTAACAAAAGCGGGAGGGAATACAATGTAATAATAGCAAAAAAAAAGAAAAATTTTGAAAAAAGAAAAAGAAAAGCAACATACAGCAGTGAACAAAACGGAAAGTCCAGAAATAGACTCACCCAAATATAAACTCATTATGTGATATTATAAGCTTTTAAAAACTCTGAGGTGAGGACACTTTCTTTGAATGGTGTTGAAATAATTAGATAGTAATTTGGGGAGGAAATTAAATCAGATCCATATCTTAACAACACACTGCAAAAAGAAACTCCAGATGGTTTGAAGTGTTAAATATTAAAGTCACATTAACTAAAGTCAGAAAGAAATGAGGATGGAGTATTTATCAGATCTGTGAAGGACTGGTAACTGTCTCAACTCTAAAAGCAAGAGAAAAGTGTCACTAAAGCCAGACATTCAAATATGTAAAAATTTTCACTTCTACACTATAACAATTAAACAAAAAAGAAATCAGATTAAAAAGCATTTATCACAAATATGACAAAGGATTAATAGAAAGGTCTTATTCTAGCTATTAAAAAAAAGAATTAGCCAGGCATGGTGGCATGCGCTTTATAGTCCCAGCTACTCGGCAGGCTGAGGCAGGAGGATTGCTTGAGCCAAGGAGTTTGAGGTCGCTGTGAGCTATGATCAAACCACTCACTGCACTCTAGCCCAAGTGACAGAGTGAGACCCTGTCAAGAAGGAAAGAACAGGAAGGAAGGAAGGAAAATTAATACCTTTCGTAACAACCTGGATGGAACTGGAGCCCATTCTCCTGAGTGAAGTACGGCAAGAATGGGAAAACAAACACCATATGTGTCACTATTAAGTTGGAACTAACTGATCAGCGCTCATGAGCACGTACGGAAGTAAAATTCTACAGAAATCAAGTAGATGGAGGGTGGGGGTAGGAGGAATGGGTGAAATCACACCTAACGGGTACAATGTACACTATCGGGGTGATGGGCACACTTATACTTTGATTCAAGCTGTACAAAAGCAACACATGGAACCAAAACATTGGTACCCCTGTAATATTTTGAAAAGAAAGAAAGAGAG
>CAUYSK010116890.1:0-11541 GCA_963575035.1 Avahi laniger | reverse complement strand
CTGAGCTCAAGCGATCCTCCTGCCTCAGCCTCCTGAGTAGCTGGGACTAAGAGGCATGTGCCACCATTTCCGGCTAATTTTTTCTATATATTTTTAGTTGTCCACATAATTTTTTTCTATTTTTAATATAGACGGGGTCTCACCCTTGCTCAGGCTGGTCTCGAACTCCTGAGCTCAAACAATCCGCCCTCCTCGGCCTCCCAGAGTGCTAGGATTACAGGCGTTAGCCACCGCGCCTGGCCCCCACTATTGAATTTTGATGTCTATAAAATACTTAGTGCATGTGGTATGCACTTAGTAAATATTAGCTTATACTATAATTATAATTATTTTTGCTACATGCGGCCTCAATTGGAAGGAAATTTTGCCTAGCTTTTCCAACTAGGAGTGAAGATGCAACAAAATCTATTTATTTATTTATTTAGAGACAGAGTCTCACTCTGTTGCCTGGGCTAGAGTGCCGTGGCGTCAGCCTAGCTCACAGCAACGTCAAACTCCTGGGCTCAAGCGGTCGTTTTGCATCAGTCTCCTGAGCAGCTGGGACTACAGGCATGTACCACCATGCCCGGCTAATTTTTTTCTCTATATATTTTTAGTTGTCTAGCTAATTTTCTTTCCATTTTTAGTAGAGACGGTCTTGCTCAGGCTGGTCTCGAACTCCTGAGCTCAAACAATCTACCCGTCTTGGCCTCCCAGAGTGCTAGGATTACAGACATGAGCCGCCGTGCCCGGCCATATTAATATATTTATTATCATTAGAGGTTTGACTCTGTCAGTGTTTGTTTGCTTTTAACACATTAACTGCCATGTGAGTTGTATTTAACTGACACTAGTTTTGAGCCCAAGGCCTTATAAAGCATATGTAACTCACACGTCTCTTCACCTTGGGAGCTCAGAGAACTATTTTTCGAGTTGCATGTAACTCATGAACAGAAAACAATAAAAAATAACAAATTTTTCATTAAATTAGAAAGGATTGTTTTGTTTTCAAAGTTTTTATTCTATTTTCATAATAAAACACCATGGCCCCGAGTAAAAAAATTTTTTTTCTAGTGTGGTAGTCATTGTGTTAATTGATGTCCCCAAATCAAGAAATTAGAAATATAATATGTATACATAAAATCAGTTTATCATCATTGTTTAATTCATTTCTAAGAACTATAAAGCAGTAGTGCCATCTGGTTATAGCTGAGATTTAGATCTTCTTTCTTCATTCTCCCCTGTTAGGAGACATTCGCTGTAAATGCCACAATCAGAATTTTTTGAAAACTGGGTCAGTGAAGCTTGCTTTTCATATTTAATGGTATGCAGTTGATGTATTATCATTGTTTTGTGCCTATTGTAACTTGGGTTTATGGGCTGGTCAAAAGAAGAAGATAGGTGAAAACAAGAGATCAAAGTAATTATTAACTTAGAATTTTACCTTCTAGTCAGGATTGAACTATCTTGAACTAATGAATATATTCTGCCAGGTTTATAGGTAGACATGCTCATTACAGTAGCTTTAAGCAGAACATTGAGAAAGCTGTATGCAAGTCTAAATTTGGTTGTTTTCTTGGAATAAACAATGGGAAATATATGCATTCCAGAACTAGTGATTATTCTTATTCCTCCTGCAGGCCCTCTCTTCCTGTGCTCCCCAGCTTTGTCCTGAACTCTCTTGTCTTTCGTGATACCTTTGTGTCTTTACCCATTCTGTGAAGTCTGCCTGTGGTGCCTTCTAAGTACTTGGTGACCCCTCAAGCTTACTGAATTCTCTCAGGTGGCCACAAACACTTCTTTTGGGCTTTTAGAACTGTTACATACTTTCATAATAACGCTTATCCTAGCACACTTTTAAAAAATGCACATTAAATTTTTTTAAAGCAGTACATGCACATGGTAAACAAAATTGAACAGTACAGAAGTAAATGGTGAAAATAGTCTCCCAGTTCTCTTCTCCAAAGGTAATCACTGGTAGCACTTTCTCTTAGATCCTTCCAGAGATATTGTATACTGATACAAGAATTTTTATAGTTTATGAAATGCTTTTTTTTCCTTTTATTGTAATTTATAAATATTGAAAAAATTCAAGCATTATAGAAATGTATAGAGTGTAAAGCAAAAGATCCCCTTTACCTTGATCCTTAACCCTAGCCCTTTCCAAATAAATTCATCTAATATCATTCCTCTCTCCAGAGGTAATCTCACTTATAAGCCTAGTGTGTGCCCTTTCACATTGTTCCACTTACAGCTATATACCGACATATTTAAAAGTGTGTATTTTTGTATGTTGGGTTCCCCCCCCCCCACTTTTTTTTTTAATAGAGATGGAGTCTCAATGTAGCTCAGGCCGGTCTCGAACTGGCCTCAAGCAATCCTCCTGCCTCTGCCTCCCAAAATGCTGGGATTACAGGCATACGCCACCATGCCTGGCCTGTATTGTTGTCTTCTGTGATATTTTATGTATTATTCTGTGACTTTCTCTTCTTGGTAAATATGTCTCAGATTTTTTTCATATTGGTACATACAGAGCCACTTTATTTTAACCTCTATATGGTATTTATTCCATAATAAACATATACCATTTATTTAATCATTTCCCAATAGATGGAGATATATATATAAGTGTTTCTGACAATGCTTCAATGAACACTTTTTATATGCTTGTTGGACAACTGTGAATGTTTCTTTAGGTTGCTAGAAGTGAATTGCTGGGTAAAAGGATATGTTCTTTTAAAAATTTTGGTAAATGCTGCCAAATTGCTGCTTTTTGTGTGTGTGTGTGTGAGACAGAGTCTCACTCTGTTACCCTGGCTAGAGTGCAATGGTGTCATCATAGCTCACTGCAACCTCAAACTCCTGGGCTTATGCGATCCACCTGCCCAACCTCCTGAGTAGCTGGGACTGTAGATGCATGCTACCACACCCAGTTAATTTTTCTATTTTGTGTAGAGATGAGGTCTTGCTAGGTTGCTCAGGCTGATCTTGAACTCCTGGGCTCAAATGATCCTCCTGCCTCAGCCTCCCAGAGTGTTAGGATTAGACTCATGAGCCACTGCACCTGGCACCTTTTTTTTTTTTTAAGTACAAAAGTAATATGCTTATTATAAAACATGTATAAAGTGAAAAGACGTAGTTTCCCCATCCTGTCTTCAATCCCATTCCCTCTTTGGGTACTGTTCTTACCCCACAGGCTAACGGATTAGTATTTTTCCTTCCAGAACATTTTCTGTATAGGTGCAGAAACATGTATGTATGTGTTTATGTGTGCAAGTGTGTATGTATATATAAAAGCATGGTTAAGTATGCTTCTATATTAATTCCCTTCCCCATGAGTGTAGGCTGGACCTAGTGACTGCTTTTAACAAATAGCGTACGGAAAGAGAAAAATTTTACAGTGAAGAAACCTGGCAGAGACCACCTTAATGGGATCATACTGTATTAATTATGCAGTTTTGCTTTAATCTGTTAACAAATAGTAGAATACTAATGTAAGTGTACGTTTCACATAAAATCTAATATCTTTTTCTCATTAAACAAGCTCCTTCCTACAGAGACCATGTAAACCTTTTCTTTTTTTGTATAAAGGATACCACCATCCATGCATTTATTCATGCCAGAAACCTTTTATTCATTTTTTTCTAACAAAGTTTCATTGAGTGCTTACTATGTGCCGGCTACTCAGGAGTGAACAAAGCATGAAAATTCTTGCCTAAATAAAGCTTATATTCTAGTGGAGGAAGGCAAATATTAGGTGAAGAAATGAAATGTTTAGTGTTTCACATGGTGATAACTGGTATTGGCAAGAAACCGAAACCAAAAACCAAACCCAAAATTAAAAAAAAAAACAGGAAAGGAGAGACAGGGACTGTGTGAGCATGTGACACCTTGTGTGTGTGTGGGTGTGTGTGAGAGAGAGAGAGAGAGAGAGACAGAGACAGAGAGATACAAATGTAAGGGAAAGCCTCATCGAGAAAGTAGTATTTGAGCAAAGACCTAAAAGTCATTTTTGATTCCTTTCTCTTCCTCATACCTCACATCAAATATATTGCCAATTTCTGTTGATTTCATCTTCAAAATATATCTGAAACCCACCTACCAGGTAGGTAGATCGATTTGGCAGTGGGAGTTTGTGAAAGTTTTCCTCTTATTCTTTTAATACCCTTAGTGGATTAGAAAACAAAGTGTTCAGCTGAGAGTGAGAATGGGGAGGAGTGGAGGTTTGTGGGGAGAGAAGGTGTGAAATTGTTTAAGAGAATGAGAGAATGGCTGCAGTAGGGAAATAATGTTTGATTGCCAGGCGGCATTGAGGGCCCCTCGAGGTTTGTGATCATGAATTTAAAGTGAGATCAGTCAGTATGTTTTTTTTTTCTTCAGCCACATTCAGCTGCAGGGGTGTATATCTGGAGTGGATTTAACCAGGGGATGGGTTTTTGCCAAGACAATAGAACAAAGCAGGAGAGGGGCAAGAGAAAAGAGGTTATTTTTATAAGCAATTATATAATATACTTGGAATTTAAACCAGGTAAGGAGGGAAGGGAGGACATGAAGTGGCTAAAAGAGAGTGAAAAGATGGATTAAATGTTCTGGTTGCAGCAAAAGCTGTTAGAGTTTGGGTATGTGAGATACTGAACTATAAAGATACTAGGTCATTGTCAGACAGTGGGATACAGAAACTGAGATTGTGGAGGCATGATCATGGGCTGAGTGGGTGAAGGACAGTATCATTGGAGGTGAGAAATTTAAAGAATTGATACAGGAATTCAGAGAGGTAGGGTGTTGGAAAGATCATCTTTGTGAAATCACTAAGACTTAAGATGAATAGTGTTGTACAAAATCACTGTAAAGCCAAGTAATGGGTAATAGAGTTTTCATAGGATGTCAAAGCAGGTTTTTTTTTTCAGGGAAGAGGGAGGGAGACTGATTTGGAAGCATCCATGAGGAGCAAGGAGGACACTTAAACCAGCCCCAGGACCATCAGTATGAGGGTTGTGGGAAAGATAACTTGCTCCACTTTAGGGCCGCAGAGGGCAATATGGCCTCAAAGGAGACCTAGGTTTTCAATTAGAGCAAGAAGTTGAAGGGAATGTTCAGAGAAGATGTTGAAAATGTCGGGCATGGAGGAAGGGGTGTCAAAATTTGGAAAGAGATGGGTGACACATGGAGACAGAGCCAGAGATGTATAGAACTGTGTGGGGGTTAAAAGATGGGAAATTAGCAATGTGGGAGTCTGGGGCTTCTTTTGATGGAGAGCATAAACAGATGAAGAATGTGAAAAGATTAGGCCTGGTAGAGAGCAGGCAGATACCAGAGGTGACGGTAAGAGTGTTGGCAGGGAGGGAAGGGCATTCTTACTCAAAGTACTTGCACCTCCTCCTTAAATATCTGTCCATGGTGGGAAGGATTATCTTATTCTGGATGAATCTTATTCTGTTTAGATGAATCCTGTGCGCTCTTTCTTGATCACCTATCAATGATTTTTGCTTTAAATCTTTTTTTTTTTTTGAGACAGAGTCTCACTCTGTTGCCCGGGCTAGAGTGAGTGCCGTGGTGTCAGCCTAGCTCACAGCAACCTCAAACTCCTGGGCTCAAGCAATCCTACTGCCTCAGCGTCCTGAGTAGCTGGGACTACAGGCTGCGCCACCATGCCCGGCTAATTTTTTCTATGTATTTTTAGTTGTCCAATTAATTTCTTTCTAATTTTAGTAGAGACGGGGTCTTGCTCTTGCTCAGGCTGGTTTCCAACTCCTGAGCTCAAACAATCCACCCACCTCGGCCTCCCAGAGAGCTAGGATTACAGGCGTGAGCCCGGCCAATCTTTTTGTTTTTAAGATGAGGTCTCACTGTGTTGCTCTGGCTCCTCTCAAATTCTTGGGCTCAAGTGATCCTTCTGCCTCAGCCTCCTAAGTAGCTGGAACTGCAGGCACACAGCACCATGCCTGACTGTTTTGTTTTAAGTTTTATTGTGTGTTATTAATATTAATAACAGTAATATTTCTTTTGATTAGTATTTATGTAGCATATTTTTTAGCATCTTTTTAATTTTCAGCCTTTCTAACTTACCTTACTTTAAGTGTATCTTGGTAAGTGGTACATAGTTGAATCTACAAAAAAATCTGATTGTCTTTTGATAAAATTTAATCTTTTCATATTTAATATGTTTATTGATAATTTTGATTTAGTTTTGCCATTTTAGTTTATGCTTTTTTTTTTAACCACACTTATTTGCTCTCTGTTGTATTATGGAGTCCTTTTTTCTTCTACTGAGTTTTTTTTTTTTTTTTTTTGAGACAGAGTCTCACTGTGTTGCCTGTGCTAGAGTGCCGTGGCGTCATCTTAGCTCACAGCAACCTCACACTCCTAGGCTCAAGCAATCCTGCCTCAGCCTACCGAGTAGCTGGGACTACAGGCATGCGCCACCATGCCCAGCTAGTTTTTCCTATATATTTTTAGTTGTCCAATTAATTTCTTTCTATTTTTAGTAGAGACGGGGTCTCGCTCTTGCTCAGGCTGGTTTCGAACTTCTGAACTCAAACAGTCCACCTGCCCCGGCCTCCCAGAGAGCTAGGATTACAGGTGTGAGCCACCGCACCTGGCCAACCATTAAATTTTTAACATGTATACCTACTGAAATCTAAGATTAATATCTTTGCCTTCCTAAACAATAGAAGAACCTTAGAATGCTTTAAATCATATTCCTTCTCTCTGTTCCAATCTGTTTTTATTGTTTGGTATTTTAATTCCACCTTAAATCATGCTTACTGTGAAATATTTCAACTACACAGATAAAAATAGAAAATAATATAGGAACATCTGTGTACTTATCAGTACTTTGTCTTATTATCTTAATTATGCCAATTTGCTTCACATCTTTTTTTAAGAGATAGGATCTCCTTTTGTTGCTCAGGCTAGATTCCAACTCCTGGTTTCAAGTGATCCTACTACTTCAGCCTCCTGAGTAGCTGGGATTACAGGTGTCACCATTGCCCATTGCCCCCTGCTCATTTCCTTTTTTTTCTTTTATTTAAATTTTTTTTTTTTTTTTTTTTTTAGAGATAGGGTCTCACTCTGTCACTCAGGCTGGAGTGCAATGGCACGATCATATCTCCCTGTAACCCTCCATTCCTGGGCTTAAGCAATCCTCCTGCCTCGGCCTCCCATGTAGCTAAAACTACAGACATCCGCCATCACACCTGGCTGATTTTTTAATTTTTTATCTTGTAGAGACGGGGTCTCACTAAATTGCCCAGGCTGGTCTTGAACTCCCACCCTCAAGCGCTCCTCCTACTTCAGCCTTCCAACGTGCTGAGATTACAGGCGTGAGCCACCAGGCCAGCCCTTGTATCTTTTTTTAAAATTGATTTTTTTATTGTAGAAATTTTCAACATTCTGCACAAGTGGAGAGAACAATGTAATGAACTCCTATATATCCTCGTTTAGCTTCAGCAATTATCAACATGTTTTCCATTCTTAGTTTCCTCTGTTCTTCCCACTCCCTGCATTTGATCAGTGGGTTTGGGTATTGTCAACATGACTGATCCTTTTCTAAAAGTTTTTCATCAGCCTTTCATTGAATGGTTTTAGCAGCCATTGATGATCCATTCTTTTATTAAGGCTTGCAAAATAGAATTTTCCAATTCTATTTTTCTTCTATAAAGAAAACTTCCTTCATTAACTTTTTGATTACTTTGAAATACATTTTGTACAGGAGAGGCAGAATAAATGCTTAGTTCTTTATCTTTGTCAGTATTTAGAATAATGAGATGAATTAGTGCCTTACTAACCTCTAAAAGTGACTAATGAGTTTTGTTTGTTTTAGAGTATGATTATGAATTAATGGATTTTTAGGTATTTAATATGTTTCAGGTACTATAGACATTATTCTTATTGATGTTCATATTGTCTCATCTTAGTTCAGTGAGAACCCATTTAAGTTGCCTCCTTTGTCCTTTTTTTTTCCTTTTTTTTTTTTTTTTTTTTAGACCGAGTCTCACTGTGTTGCCCAGGCTAGAGTGCTGTGGAGTCATCCTAGCTCACAGCAACTTCAAACTCCTGGGCTCAAGCCATCCTCCTGCCTCAGCCTCCTGAGTAGCTGGGACTTACAGGCATGTGCCACCATGCCCGGCTAATTTTTTCTATATATTTTTAGTTGTCCAATTAATTTCTTTCTAATTTTAGTAGAGACGGGGTCTCGCTCTTGCTCAGGCTGATTTCCAACTCCTGAGCTCAAACAATCCACCTGCCTCGGCCTCCCAGAGAGCTAGGATTACAGGCGTGAGCCACCGCACCCGGCCCCCTTTGTCCTTTCGATATGACCCCAGTAGTCTTTGATAGCTTTCTTGCTTTATGGCACAAGAAAATAACCCAGGCTTATCTGTTTATTTTCATCCACAGACCTAAAATAGACTTTTCTCTAAGGACTCCTGATTTCTTTTATTAGGAAATGGTATTTAGAGACCACAATTTAGGCATCATATTTTTTATTTTTCAGAGATGTGGTCTCACTCTGTTACCCAGGCTGGAGTGCAGAGTGATCATAGCTCACTGCAGCCTTGAACTCCTGAGTTTGAACCATCCTCCTGCCTCAGCCTCCCAAGTAGCTGGGACTACAGGCCTGTGCCACCACACCTGGCTAATCTTTAAAATTTTTTTTTTGTAGAGATGGGTCTCACTGTGTTGTCCAGGCTAGTCTTAAACTCCTGGCCTCCAGTGAGCCTCCTGCCTTGGCCTCCCAAAGTGCTGGAATTACAGGTGTGAGCCACTGGGCCTGGCCTCATGCAGATGATTATATCATCTATTAATAAAGATAGTTTTACTTGCTTTTCTCTCCTTCCTTCATTCCTTCCTTCCTCCCTCCCTCTCTCTTCTTCTTCTTCTTTTTTTATTTTTTTTTGGTGATAGGTCTCACTATGTTGCCCAGGCTGGCCTCAAAACTCTTGGGCTAAAGCAGTCCTCCCACCTCAGCCTCCTGAGTAGCTGGATTACAGTTGTGAGATACCACATCCAGCTTCTTCTTTTTCTATCTGGATCCCTTTTATTTCTTTTTTTTGCCTGACTGGGTGGAACCTCCAGTACCCTGTGGAAGAGAAGTAGTGAATGAAGATATCCTTGTGTTTTTCCTTATCTTAGGAGGAATACTACTTTGTTTTTTAAAATGTCTTTTTCAAATTGTTATGTTACTTCTTTTTGGTGATAAGAACATTTAACATGAGATCTGCCCTCTTAACAAATCTTTAATTGTACAACATAGTATTGTTAACTATAGGGACAATGTTGTACAACAAATCTCTAGAACTTAATTACCTTTTATAACTGAAACTTTATACCCACGGAATAGCAACTTCCCATTTCTCCCTCCTCCCAGGCCCTGGCAGTCACCATTCTACTTTCTGTTTCTCTGTGTTTGACTATTTTATATACCTTGTATAAGTGGTATCATGCATTATTTGTTCTGTGACTAGCTCTTTTCACTTAGCATAATGTTTTAAGTTTCATCGTGTTGTAGCATATGACAGAATTTCCTTTTTTAGGGCTGAATGATGTTCCACTGTATGTTTATGCTACATTTTCTTTATTCATTCCTCTGTTGATAGACATTTAGGTTTTTCCCACATCTTGACTATTGTGAATAATTCACTTGAAAGTGATAATATCCCTTTAAGATCTTGATTTCAGTTCTTTTGGATAAATATCCAGAAGTGGGATTGCTGGTTCATGTCATATTTCTGTTTATAATTTTTGGAGGAACCTCCATACGGTTGTCCTTAGCAGCTGTGCAATTTTCCATTCCCACCAACATTGCACAAGATTTCCCCTATCTCTGTTGCCTCACCATATTACTTCTTATTCTTGAGGTACAGAGTCTCTCATTGCTGCATAAGCTGATTTCCTCATGGGAGGCTTATCTATGTCTTTGTGTGTTTGTTTTTTCTTTAAACCCTGAATTTAAGTCCTATGTGTCTCAGATTGTAGAAGCTTCCCTACTGCATAGTTGTCATTTGCTTCTACTGTGGTCCATTTCATTCTTTAGTTCTGAATCTTATTTATGATAAAAGTATCAGCTTGGGGGGTTCCTGCATCACATGTGTAGTATGAATTTAGAGCCCACGTCTGTGAATGGTGCAGGCCTAGGATCCAGTTTCTTCGAGGTAACTTTTTCTGTCTCTAGACCCAAGTGCAAGACTTGATTCATTAGTGAGCTGAGTGTTTGTGTTTTCCATTTCATGCATGGAGCAGTCCTTTGTGTTTCTTGAATTTATGCTTATTTCTAACTTGTTGTGGACTTGGACACAGGGCCTGTGGCCTAGACTCCTCTTTAACTCCTAGGCATTTAGGCATCTGTCTGTGTATCATTTGGCTTCAGCTTTGGATTAGTGTTAATGGCTTTGTAAGTGGGCTCCCCGAATTCCACTCTTTAGCCTCCAATAATCCATTCCCAACACAGTGATCATTTATTCAATTTACATTTTAGTGCCTGTGTTGTCAGTTTTATCTGGTACCATTCCTACTTTAGTTACTCTGGCCTTTTATTTTCCTTAATGCTTTGTGCTCCCGCTCACCTGAGGGCCTGGTGGGAACATTACAGAACTATTGCTGTAATCCACCGAAGAGACAAAGTCCTGATATAAGGTATTTGGAGTAGAAGATAAATTCAAGAAAATTTACAAATAGGTTATACAGAGAGGTTGGGCGCGGTGGCTCACTCCTATAATCCTAGAATTTTGGGAGGCCAAAGTGGGAGGATCACTTGAGGCCGGGAGTTCAAGACTGACCTTAGCAAGAGCCAGAGTCCATTCTCTATTAAAAATAGAAAAATTAGCCGGATATGGTGGTGCCACCTGCCTGTAGTGCCAGCTACTTGGGAGGCTGAGGCGGGAAGATCACTTGAGCCTAGGACTTTGAGGTTACATATAGTGAACTGTGATAACACCACTGCACTCTGGCCTGGGTGTCTGAGAACCTGTCTCAAAAAAAAAAAAAAAAAAAAAGGAAAACAAAAGAAACAGGTTAGGCGGGAATAGATGAAGATAGTGGGTAAGGGGAGGAATCTTATATCACTTCCTGGGTTTCTTGTTTGGGATACTAAGTAGTGCCACCCACCTAGGCACTCTAGGAAGAATGGCAGGCTTGGGAATGAATGAATTTAGTTGAGGTATGTTAATTTTTCAAACATGGGAAATCTGGGTAATTGTGTTGATTGTTGGCAGATTTACCTGGATAATGGATATTCTTTTTTTCCCCTCATACACATTTAATCCTTTATATGTAAATACAAAAAAACTCCACCCACTCTTTTATTTTATTTTATTTTATTTTTTGAGACAGAGTCTCACTGTGTTGCTCGGGCTAGAGTGCCCTGGTGTCAGCCTAGCTCACAGCAACGTCAAACTCCTGGGCTCAAGCGATCCTCCTGCCTCAGCCTACCGAGTAGCTGGGATTACAGGCACATGCCACCATACCCAGCTAATTTTTTCTATATATTTTTAGTTGTCCAATTAATTTCTTTCTATTTTTAGTAGAGACGGGGTCTCGCTCTTGCTCAGGCTGGTCTCAAACTCC
>CAUYSK010116888.1:0-14694 GCA_963575035.1 Avahi laniger | reverse complement strand
CCAGGTGCCCGTCAATCCATGAGTGGATTATTAAAATTTGGTATATGTATACAATGGAATATTAATCATAAGAAACGACAGTGATCTAGAACCTCTTATATTTTCCTGGATTAAACTTAAGCCCATTATCCAAAGTGAGGCACCACAAGATCGGAAGAATGGGCTCCACTTGTACTCACCATCAAATTGGTACTAACTGATCAACACTAGGGTGATCACATGGCAGTAATACTTTCCAAGGATAGGGGGATGGGGGGGTAAACCCACAACTAAAGGACACGGGGAGCACTGTATGGGGGGAAGGGCATGCTTTTAACCCGCACTCGGGTGAGGCAAAGACATTAAGTGTAACCCTAATGCTTGCACCCTCACAATACTCTGGAATAAAAAAAATAATAATAAAAATAAACACTTGAAGTAGGTTTAAAACATGCATTACATCTACAGTATTTAAAAAATAAATGAAAAATCAAGAAAAAATAAGACGATTTAAAAAGAATTCGAAGTTGGGATACCTTAAGGTACCTTATACATTTCCCTGGCTATGAATAAAAACAACAGCTCATATGAACAGAAGTAACCAAAAGCGAATCTAGAAGTTATATGCACATTGATTTGGCCAAAAACCCTAAAGCATTAAACATATATAGATTTAGACACTAAAAATTAACCTTGGTATATTGCTAATTACTTCTACAAAATTTATTCTTAAGTTGAAGTTCACTTTTAAAAGTTTTCAATCATATAGCCAAACTAAAAGCTATTAAAATCATCCTGCCAGCATCTCCTCTGGCAATAATTTAAAATACTTTGGCTAACACTGAAGAGTTAGAAATGGCCATGTGTTATCCATTTTAGAAACCAAGGAATTGTCTCAAGAGCTTGTGAATCATATGAAGGTTTTACTAGGCTGTATCCAAAGGCCCATGAGTGGTATCAGTTTGTCTTTGTGCAATATGTTCTCCAAGTATACTTAGAGGCAAGTTAGTACTTTATTCTTATGAGACCCAAACGACTGATGGGTGGGTTCTTAAATCCTGATAAATAGAATTCAGGATAAAACCAAGAATGTGATTAGAGAAAATTCCAAACTAATCATAACAACCAGAAAATCATCACTCATCATAATGGTTTTCATTTCATTGATGTGAGAAAAAAGTGTATTTTATTTTCTAAGCTTTCATTGGCTTCTTTTATAAGATGTATCTATTAAGTATATGATCATATATTAAAGGCCTTGCATCTCATGGAAGGAAAAAAACTCTGAACTGAATACCTAAAAATAATAAGTATTTCACACTTTATGCACTTCATGTAGCAATTTATAGCAGTCTTTCACTTTTTTAAAAATGTCCGTTAAATACAATAGTAGCAGACCAATCTCAACTTATTTACACCCCTGTAATACAAGACAAGATATCAACACTACATTACAAATAACTGTGAAGCTAGCACCTGGGACCACTCCTAAAATTTTAGGTAGCTTAAAAAACTACAATACTCTTCTAAATGAGAGGGAGTTATAAATTGCCTGCTTTATCCTTCCTTATCTTGATGGAGGGAGACAGAGGTTAAACATTGCACTTAGAGACTCATATTTAAAACAGAATGCAAAACAATACATGGATATTATTTGTGGTTCAGGTAGAGACCAATGAAAGGTGAATTTGCTTATTCAGCATTTCTGTTGTGACATCACCTAGGAAGTACTGGCACATATTATATAATTGTTTATGAAATAAGAATAATTTTTCATATGTGACTATTAATATATGGAAAGTATTTGATGCTCAGAACTTTTTTATAATGACGTCATCACCCCCACTAAGTTAAGACAATAAGCTGTACTATTTCCTCTTTTATTGATTTATGATGATAACCCAAATTTTAATATTAATAAACCTGGGAATAATAGTTGTATGCTATCCTTTTTCCAATTAAAAAGTCTATTGTGAAATTAAAATTAAAATGAGACAGTAATATCACATAGCATGCTGAAAGACTATTATTAAATGTAATAACTAGAAATAATAAATAAGAAATGGCATATTTATATATTAGGATAAAAAGGAATGAATATAAATTATATTGTAAGATAATATTTACTGTGACAGTCTTTTGAAAATACGAAGTAACTAAAAGAGTGTTCAATTAAAGGAGAAAAATTGATTTTTGTTCAAGAGATTATCATAAAAACATTTTATAAAACCTATCCACTCATCATTGTCATCATCATCAATGTAATAACTCAACAATCTGGAAAATAAAATATCTTTATTAATATTATAAAAGAGATTTTTAAAATAACAAAAACAGGAAACCATAATTAATGATGAAATGTTGTGCACTTTCTTCTGCCATAAAGAAATAATACAATAATGACAAATTTCACATTCCATTTATCATTATGTTGATTGTTCTAGTCAGACAAAAGAAAAAAAGATGAGTAATATATGAAAGAACATCAAAGAAGACCTAAATTAAGTGAGAGATATACCATGTTAATGAATTGAAATGATTGATATTTTAAAGATATCGACTCTCCCTAAACTGAACAATAGATTTCTTTCACTACCACTGAAAATTCCAACTATTTTTTTTTCAGGGAAAATGACAAGCCAATTTAAAAATATATAAAAAGTGCCAAAAATAGCCAAAATGATCCTGAAGAAGGGAAAATTAGGAAATTGTATTCAACAAGATATTAAGATTATTATCATAATATAATAATTAATACAACTTGATATTATTGTAGGGCAGCATATAGAACACACTAGAGAGTCCAGAGATCCACACATATGTGGATACTTGCTTAGGACAAAAGTGTAATTTCAGAGGAAGTGGAAAGAACATACTTAAAAATAATGAGGAAACAACTAAATAATATGGGAAAAGGGCAGCCATTATAATTTGTATGACTTTTGTAAGTATATAATACTTCAATAAAAATATTTGTTTATAAAACAACAACCAAAATTGTTTTCCGTGTCTTAGCTAGACTATATTTTCATGGTTAAGATGACAAGGTATGAAAATTTGCAGATAATAAATATTCGGAGACTGATGAAATGTTTTGTTCTCCTTTTATATTTTAATAATTAAAATGCGAACTGTTATTTGTGTATAAACTAGTGCTTTTTCAGCCTTCTGACTGAGGATTGAATTATTTAATTGCAGTAAAGTCCCAGGTTCCAGCACTGATATAGGGTTTTTTGGTTTTTTTTTTTTCAAATGCTGACAGATGCAAAGATATTTTATCTGCTCTGGTGTGTGTCTGTGGTGTGTGTGGTGTGTGTGTGTGTGTGTGGTGGATGGCCTAGTTAGGCAATGCAGTCACTAAGGTCAGTTAACTTACTTGGAGAGCTGATTAGGCACTTGTTTTTATGTACATAACAATAGCAAAAAAAGCAAGCAGATGTTTTTAATTAAGAAATCTTTTAACAGAGGATTTATACACATAACATACTATCCTTACCCACTGCTGAGGTCTGCTTTTGGAAATGGGCACAAAGATCTTGGCCTAACTTGCATAAGATAAACAGGGAATCCTGATAGTCAATTAATCCCATTTGCTTCCCATGAGACAAAACATTCTTTAATCTCTTTGTGAAAACATATTTACTTTTAAAATTACATTCATATATTCAAAGTATTAGAGAAATAATTCTAGAAGATATTCTTAAAGGCATCTTTCTGTTGGAGTTTGGTCTTTTTGCAGACTTGGCCACTATGCATGGCAAGGGTATAAAGACTGGCCAATAGAAAAATAAGAAAGTGTCAATTGTGATGCTATGAACATTCAGATACAGTTGTTTTACAATGGAAAAGAAGCCAAACTCTGTAAAATAATTTTAAAAGATTTATTCTAGCCAAATTTGAGAACCATGACCTGGAACCACGCCCAATAAGACTTGAGCAAGTGGACTCACTGTGGTTGGGTTACAGTTTGGTTTCAGACATTTCAGGGAGACAGGAATCATAGGTACGGTCATAAATCAGTACATGGAAAGCGTGTATCGGCTTGGCCTGAAAAGGTAGGCCATCTCAAAGTGGGGGCCTTACAAGGATAGGCGGGTTTAAAGACTCTTTGACTTGTAATTTTTTAAAAAATTAAGCTTTTTCTAAAGGCTTGGAATGTTTTAAGATAAGGAGGTCTGTTAATCAGAGAAAAGCCACCAGACATACATTTGTTGTATAAATTGAGGACCTGCAGGTTTTTCTTGCATAGCCTTAGGCCTGTTCATGGGTTATGATGGATATCTCCAAGAAAGGAGGGGGGGACACGATGAGGCATGTCTAACCTCCCTCCTCAATGCCGGCAATTCAGTTTTAGGGTAACCCCTTGGCCAGGAAGGAGTCCATTCAGTCAGCCAGTCGGAGGGAAATCTTAGGATTTTATTTTAGTTCACATATCCTTTTTATAGAATGTCTTTTTTTTCTTAGTATAAGTACGCAGTAGTCAGATTGCTGGATCAAATGGTAGTTCTACTTTTAGTTCTTTGAGATATTTCCATACTGCTTTCCAAAGAGGTTGTACTAGTTTGCAGTCCTACCAGCAGTATATGAGTGTTCCTATCTCTCCGCATCCACGCCAACATTGTTGTTTTGGGACTTTTTGATCAAAGCCATTCTCACTGCAGTTAAGTAATATATCATTGTGATTTTGATTTGCATTTCCCCGATGATTAGAGATATTGAGCATTTTTTCATATGTTTGTTGGCCATTAGTCTGTCTTCTTTTGAAAAGTTTCTGTTCATGTCATTTACCCAGTTTTTAATGGGGTCGTTTGGTTTCTTCTTGCTGAATTTCCTGAGTTCTATATAGATTCTGGTTATCAGCCCTTTATCAGATGTATAGCATGCAAATATTTTCTCCCATTCTGTATGTTGTGTATTCATTTTAATGATAGTTTCCTTGGCTGTGCAGAAGTTTTTTAATTTGATTAGGTCCCACTTATTTACTTTTGTTGTTGCTGTGTTTGCCTCTGCGGTCTTCTTCATACATTCTTTGCCTAGGCCAATGTCTATAAGAGTTTTTCCAACATTTTCTTCCAGAATTCTTATGGTTTCATGCCTTAGGTTTAAGTCTGTTGTCCATCATGAGTTGATTTTTGTGAGGTGAAAGGTGCAGATCCTGCTTCAATCTTCTACATGTGCCTATCTAGTTTTCCCAGCACCATTTATTAAATAAGGATTCTTTTCTCCAGTGTATGTTTTTGTCTGCTTTGTCAAAGATCACATGGCAATATTAGGATGGTTTTATATCTCAGTTCTCAGTCCTACTCCTTGGTCAATGTCTCTGTTCTTGTGCCAGTACCATGGTGTTTTGGTTACTATAGGCTTGCAGTATCACTTGAAGTCTGGTAAATTGATCCCTCCTGATTTGTTCTTTTTGCTTAAGGTTGCTTTGACTGTGCAGGGTCTTCTCTGGTTCCATACAAAGAGTAGAATTATTTTTTCTAGATCTGTGAAAAATGATGTTAGTATTTTAATAAGGATTGCAATGAATCTGTAGATCACTGGGTATATAGACATTTTAACAATATTGATTCTGCCCGTCCATGAGCACGGTATGGTTTTCCATCTGTTTACATCCTCTGCTATTTCCTTCCTCAGTGTTTCCTAGTTCTCCCTTTAGAGGTCTTTTACCTCTTTAGTTAAATATCTTCCTATGTATTTTATTTTCTTTGTTGCTATTGTAAAGGTAATGAGTCTTTGATTTGGTTGTCAGCATGACTGTTGTTGGCATATAGAAATGTTACTGATTTGTGTACATTGATTTTGTAACCTGAGACTATGCTGAATTTATTCATCAATTCCAGGAATCTCTGGTAGAATCTTTAGGGTTTGCTGGATATGAGTTCATATCATCAGCAAAGAGCAACACTTTTATTGCAAAAGATGTGGAAACAACCCAAATGCCCATTAATACATGCATGGATTAATCAAATGTGGTATATGTATACCACGGAGTACTACTCAGCCATAAAAAAAAGTGGCGAACTACTTCTTGTATTATGCTAGCTTGAGCTGGATCCCGTTCTTCAAAGTGAAGTACCACAAGAATGGAGAAACAAATACCACATGTATTTACATTAAATTGGTACTAATCGATTAACACTTATGTGCACATATGAAAATAACATTCATCAGGTGTCAGGCAGGTTGGAGTAGAGAGGAGGAGATGGGTAAATTCACACCTAACATATACAGTGCACGCTGTCTGGGGCACAGGCATCCTTTAGCTCTGACTTGGGCGGTGCAAAGGCAATGTATGTAACCAAAGTGTTTGTACCCCTGTAATATTATGAACTATAAATAAATCATAGAAATGGTGAGTCCTGAAAGAAAAACATTTTCAATACTTACACCATTTTTATTATATACTATTGTAAATTTTTTGCAAACTACAGAAGCCCAAAAAGAAGAAAATTCAAACAAAAACACTTGTAATCCCATTTTTAAAATGTAAGAAATGTTCTACATATAAGTGAGATCATGCAGTATTTTTCTTTTTGTGTCTGGCTTATTTCACTTAGCATAATGTCCTCTAGATTCACCTATGTTGTTGCAGGCAGTATCTTCTCTTTTTCAGCTGAATAATACTCCATTGCATGTATGTATTACATTTTCTTTATCCATTTATTTGTCAGTGTACACTTAGGATGTTTCCATATCTTGACTATTGTGAATAATGCCACAATGAACATGGGACCACAGACATCTCTCAAAGGTGCTAATTTCATTTCCTTTGGGTATATACTCAGCAGAGGGATTTTTGGGTCATATAGTAGTTTTAATATTTTGAGGAATCTCCATACTGTTTTCTGTAATAGCTGCAACATTCCAATATGAGTATGTGTGTGTATATATGTGTGTGTGTGTGTGTAAGTGTGTGTGGTTCGTAAATATGTACATATATATCAGAATATAGTGTTGTAAATCTTAAATATGTATGATAAAAATGAATAAATAAATTAAAAATAAAAAATATAATCAAGAAGTGTGTGACTAAAGTTAGAAGAAAATCAGCATTCAGAAAGGCGAATGAATTTAGATTTTACTGGGGCAGTCTTAAGTGTCTGAAAATCAGCTCCCACTGGAATAAGAGTGAGAAGAACCAGATAAATGATCAGTATCTTTACCCTTGATGTTGATCAATATGAGGATCTTATGAGGTGAACTGAGTATATCAGAGAATCAAGAAAGTAATGGAAAAAGATGGCAGGGAAATTAGGAAGCTGCAGATCTGTAGGCATCCAGGGTAGAGATTTTTTGTAAATTATCCCAATCCGCAAGTTTGAGAGATTATGTCTACTGATTGCTGCTTTCTTTAGTCCAGTAGCCTAAGGATTGGGAATATCCGAAATGACAGGTTGAAGGTCCTCAAATCCTGGAGACAAATTGGGCATTTAGTGAAATATTAATTAATCAAGGCTTTGTGTTTGAGGCCTTGGACATATTAATTTGTAGAAAAATTGTTTATTTTAAACAATTTTAAATTCTTGAAGTAGAAATAACTTGAGACTAAGAACGTGTTCTTTGCACTTATTTTAATGTTTTTTTGGTTAAATGAATAGTGCCCAGAATATGAAAAGAGATAGTTCTGTTTTCTAATATACCTTGAAATGTGAATATAATCATCAAACTTTTAAAAAAATTATGGTTGTGATAGGTGGTTCCTATCAGGAAGTTGAGATAGAAATATGGATTATATTAGTTTTTCCTAATTGATTATTAGTGATAAAAGCAAGCTATCTGACAAGACAATGCCACAATGCCTTCGTTTAGATCTACTTAGAGTCAGACCCTCATCACTAATAATTTGAATTTTCCTCATTACATGTGGAAATGCTTAAAATCATATAGAGAAATTATAAGATTCCACCACTCTTAAAATGTTTTTCCAACACATTAAAATGTATGTGGATATATTATCTCATTTTGTTTCGTTAGAAGTCACATTTATTCTTAGTAAAGACTTATCATTTTGAAAAGTCACCCAGGTATTTAAGTCATAAGCTCAAAGTAGTTCTAAAAATGTAACTAAAGATAGACTGTGACCTTTTAGATGGTGAAAGACTTATCTTTGAGCCATATGGTCAGCCTCAGGCTTAAGACATTAAAATTGAGACTGGAGGGAGTTCAAACTATGACACTGATTAGTGCATATGTCCCCACATTGGAAGCACCAAAAGACATCAAGAAAATCTCATATGACAACTTGCCTGTAGTTATTAATACAATCCATGCAAAAGGAAAGGAATCATTCTCAGAGATGTCAATGCCTGAGTTTGTTAGAATCACATCAATTTGCATGAAGTTATTAAAGATACAATTTTGGCAAGATTTAGAAGGCTGAATGAAATATTGAACAGAGCATAGTTTAGGGATCACTTATGACTGGATTACTAGAAATATACCTGAATTATCACATGTCTCTCCCTTGACATTGTTTCAATTTTGGGGATGTTTTCCATGGGGCAAAATTAAACTGACCCTACTGAATCCTTGTCCTAAAGTCATGGTACACGTGGTAAATTTCTAGATACTAACTCACTGAACCTATTCAATTAATTAATTTTTAGAAAATTATTTTTCCCAGATATAATTTAACAGCCATTTTGTCTTCTGATTCTCATAATTATAAGGTAGTGTTCATCAAATTCCTCATTCGAAATATGATTTGCTTTTTTCAGACTGAAGATTATGTTTATAAAATAGAGAATGGCAAATTTATGTGACAGCTTGTAAAATTCTATAGTTACTATTTATTTTTCCATGATTTAGAGTGAGAAGCATGATACAGATTCTCTAACACTATTACCTCACCTTACCACCCCCAGGCTCGAGACTCAAGAAAAGTCTCAAATACTGACTGGCAGGAAGAAGAATATCAAACACATCATATTTTCAGGTTGGAGTATGACAACAAATATGCTTGATAAGGCTCTTGTGCTTTTCTTATTTAACAAATCATAACAAAGTACAATATTAATAATAAAATATTATTTATGATGCTCTACAATTTTTGTTTTTCCATTATGTTCATCATCGTTCATCTTCAAAACCAAGATAAAATGATTTTTTCCAGATTATAAAATAATTTGTTTAAATGTACCTGGGCTACCTACCTTTTCCAAGATGACTGCTTAATATTAGGTTGGGTCTAGCCCTCATGTGTACACACATGAGCCTGCTCTATGAGTAGCCAAACAGCATCATGTCCAAAAGGGTCTCCTGATACTACAACTTAGCATTGCTAATGTAATATTATGCTATATTGATGATGAATATTGATTTAGAAAGTGGAATATAAAAAATATAGAATCTCTTGAGCCCAGGAGTTTGAGGTTGTTGTGAGCTAAGATGACACCACAGCTCTCTAGCCCGGGCAACACAATGAGACTCTGTCTCAGAAAAAAAAAAAAAATAGAGAGAGAGTGGAGTATTTTAAGCAAATAATAAGTTGTAAAAGATGTGTGTTAACTTTGCAGAAGCATTGAATAACCACCATCAGAAAGAAAATCTACTATATAAGAAGGAAATGTATTAATTTGGTAGATGAGAAGTAATGTATGTTAGATCAGTGATCTCAGGCAATCTGGTGAAAAAGCAGATGAGATATAGAAAACTGCTCAGGATTTACCTTCTTCCAATCACAATATTAGAATAAGACAAGGGCACAGTTTGAGTTGACTAATGAACAAAGCTAGCTATGAGCTGAGAACAAACTCATATTGCTACTGTTTTTCTTAATTTGGGGGCTCCTTAGGAAATTTTAATATGAAAAGCTATATGTAAACAGTAATTAGAGCTTGATCCAAAGCAAATAGCTAGTTTTATTTTGAGAAAAGACTTAGGGAACTTTTGAAAAAGCGTGTATGTACCAAAGAATAAGACCTTGGAGTTTATATAAAGAAATTTAACGGAGCTTGCATATCAAAATATTTTTAGTATTTATTAGCTTTTGCATTTTCTACTGAGTTAGTCATTGCCATTGTAAATATACTAAATATATGTTAATTCATACTGCCTCACTTTTCCAATCTCAAATCTTCACAACATACAAGGAAATCTTAAGGGAGGTCAGAATAAATAAGTCAATACATACCCATCCTAATCTGCCCTCACTTTTTCCTAATATCCAAGTCTATTTGCCGGTTTTGCCTGTGTTATTCCAAATGCGCAACCCATCAATACTTTATGGAGTTCCTTTTGAGTTTATTAGTCATGCTAAATTATTAAACATTTTTAATGACATAACTGTTCAAATAACCATATTTATACCAAGTGAATCTGCTTCCCGAACAAGAGAAAGACACTTGACCTAAGTAGTGCATCAGGTTATCCCTCCCGTGATTTTGCAGTTAGATGTTCAGGTCTCAGGTTAAACTGCGTCTTGACTAGAGGAGGTGTAAAATTTGGGAGCTGTGGCATGGACATCAGCTGTACTTCAGAAGGTCAGTGAATAATTCCTCTATCCTCTCTGCTAAGTTATGAATCAACCAAGAGGTAGATAAAAGGGGCAGGTAAAGGAGATCAAAAATTCAACTGTTCTACTAATAAAAATCTGGATTGGAGAACAAGACTTACAAGACTTAGTTTTGTGACAACTATAGCGTTTCAGATATGACACACTGCTGCGAGAGATCTTCTACCACTTCATAGCACAACACTGAACACCAAAGTTCTCTTCATGAAAACAGAGACCTTTTAGATTATATAGGCAGATCCTTGTGCCTCAACCAAAAATCACCAATAAGTCACTCCTCTCATGGAACAGAGAAGTCATCAGGCAGACTGCAAGAGCTTTGCTCTAATAAAGTTGCCTCGTAGGGAAGAATACATCAGGAGTAGGAAGTAAGCTGATTAACAGAAAGGAAAGAATGAAGAGACTATTCATAAAGTGAGGGATCACCTAGATTCCTCACGGACAATAATTGAATTCATCTCCTTTTCTGCTTGCCTCGTTTAATCAATCGCACATCTCCGGTTTTTCATTTTTTATTTTCCTTTTTATCTAAATTTAATATTGTGGATCTATTTTTAATATTAAGTTTTATCTTGTCCTCTCTAAATCAGTCAGTAATCCTATCGTGCCATCTTTCATCAAAAGAAATATTCCTAATTTCTTTTCCTTCCCCATTGCTACAATTCTCCATCACTTACAATCAAACCAGCATTTTCAAGAGTATTCTGAGGAACATTTGTCCTTTGACAGTCTCTTCAAAGAAACAGGGGCTTTCTGTGATTACATGTATTTTAGAATGTCACATACATTACCCCCTTTTAGAGATTTAATATGCTCATTAGCAGAGACATCTTGCAATAAAGAAATATCTTTGAATTGTTTAATCCAAAATTACCAGAGTTATCTAAACATAGCAATAAAAAAAAAAAAAGAAACAATAATGGCTCCAGGAATTAGTGTTCTGTGAAATACACTTTGAGAAATGCTTTACCAAAATCTTTTAATGATCTTCAAACTAGTTCCCTGGCCTCAAAGGGAGTCACTCCAAGTAAATAAACATCTTTAATGATATTACTGCCATGTTTAAAAACATTTTATATATCTATACTGTCTCTTGGACAAAAATAAGTTCAAACTACTCAGGCTAATATTTAAAATCAAATACCGTCTTTACTCAAGCTATCTTTCTAGATGAAATTTCCACTATTTCCTAAAACAAAATTCCTCCTAAAGTTAAGTATGTTCTCTCACTCCTATAAAGGACAAGTAACCTGAGTTCTCTAAGCCTCAGTTTCCTTAAATCCTTTCTCATAATTGAAATTACGTACCAAACATTTCCTGACTCACATTTCCCTGGCTGGGCTGTGAAACTCATTACATTTTGTATACTTGGCTTTACTCTACCCTGTCTTTCTCTGTGTGATATATTTTGTGCAATAGACTTAGAAGAAATACAAAGTAGTGATTAAGAACCTTGGGTCCACATCCTAGCTAAGATCACTTAATAGATATGTGATTTAAAGCAAATAGTACTTATTCTTCTGTGTTTCTCTTTACTAGTATGCAAAATGCAAATAAATAACTGGTTGGCAGGATTTTCATGAGATTAAATGAGAGTATGTCTGCATGGTTGACAGTGTTATCAAAATAGTGAGCAGTCAGAACTGGCTTCATGATTCATTTATCCATAATATATTTGTTTCATAAATATTTGATATGTTTTAGGCATTGGGATAGATTCTGGAGAGACAGAAATGAAATGACCTTCTTTGTGCTTCATGTAGTTTAAATTCCGCTGGAGAATTACTCTTTTAAAAATACAAAATATGGAGGCCAAACACAGTGGCTTATGCCTGTAATTCCAGTATTTTGGGGAGGCTGAGGTGGGAGGATCATTCAAGACCAAGAGTTTGAGAGCAGCCTGGACAACATAGCAAGATTCTGTTTCTATTTTTTTAAAAAAGAATGAAAATAGAAACTACATAGTATAAAGTACAACTCTAAGAGTCTTCTGTGACGCAAGGAGAGGTATCCTGTTCTGATTAGCCAGAAAATTAAAAAAAAAAAAAAGTCTTACAATGGTAGAACTTTGACTATGAATTCATGATTTTGGCAGAGTGAGAGGGACTTTCTCAGCTTGTGAAAGCAGAATGAATCTATTAGCATTTAGGTTCTTGGTTTTCTTAAATAGTGAAAAAATGAAATGAGGCTAATAGTTGTTCATATGCAATTCATGAACTAAGAAATACCAGTTAAAGGGGTTAGTAGTCAGTATTGAATAGGTCTACAAAACTAGAAAAATCAATTTAGCAATTTAATGTGAATAATTATATATAGTGGCATAACGTACTAAGTATGTAAAATAATTACATAAACTGTAAAAGCTAAAAAAGTGTTAAAAGTTTATTTTTATAGCTAAACTAATTCAAACCATCTACAATAAACCTCTGCCAATCAATGATGGGCTCTTCACAAAGATTCATTGACTGACTGGGAAATTATTCTTGGTCATTTTATATCTCTAAATTTCATACTCTTTTCCATACAGTCCAAATATAGCCCAGATTTTCAGGAACATGCCCTATAATCATCCTATAATGGCTGCAACTTGGAGATTAGATTCTATGCCTGAGGAAGCACATCATTTAAAATAATTTAAAATACAAGTTCTAAAATAGATAGAAACTTGCCTCTGAATCAACATCATGTTGCCACTAGAATATCATGCATATTCATTTATTTACCTTGTGTGAATGTTCTTTGCCTGAGGATTGCTCGGTTCTTTTCTGCCTCTCTGAAGTTTGTTTACCCATTTGCTTTGGTGACTGTACCTAACTACTTCATGCCTGTTTGTAGGATTGAAATCTGTTATGTGATTTATCTCTGGTATCTTTATATCTTTTGTTTTTAAATGGTTACTTACAAGCTAAAAAACACTTCTCCTCTTATTATTTGCCTATTCACTTTCCTGTTCTAGCTTTGGTGCATCAATCCTCTACTTCCTGATGCTATACACAGTCACAGAGTTGACAGAAATTCTTAGAATGATTTCACAAACTCCACCATCAAAGCCAAATGATATACTTTCATTGGAGCCCTTGTACAATAAGGTAAAAGTTTACTTTAAAAAAATATAGCACCATACATGTTTATATATACTTTAAGAAATATTATTGAGAAAGAATAAACACATCTAAAATTCATAAAAAAATAGAAATATTTATTTTCCCAATACATATATACAAATACATACAAACATTATATATGTGTTTGGAGCAACGTGAAAAATATGAATTATAGACTACTTGTGATGTGTACGTCAAGAATAATTTACACACTCAAATGTGCATTAAGAATCCTTGATAAATATTTATCAACACCATACCAATTCCAATGAAATGTTTCTCAGGCTTTCATGAACATCTGAGTAAAATGGAAAAAATTAAATAATCACCCATATGTTCCATATCAAATTGCTCTATCCTGCTGCCAAGCGCACTATGAAAGTGTATCTAATGTCCGTATAAACCAATGATAGAACTTTCTGGTGCTTTGCTCGATGTACGTGTAAGAAATTTTATATCATTTATAGGGAGAGGCAAATTGTTAATTTTTTTCAGACATCTAGGTATAATGTTATAACATATTAATATAATCATCTTCTTTAAATATTCTAGATGGCTTTCAAGTACCTCACAGTTATTTGTTCATGAACATTGTGAAAAGTGTATGTCGTGTCACGGAATACTTCCTCTGATGTGCCAGAATCAACTGGTAAGCTGAACAGCTAGCTAGTAATAACCAAAGAACACCAACCCATAAACCCAGCCTCTAAGAGAACGTAATTGTTCTGATATAATAACTAAACAACTGATAAGTGCTAAGCCCAAAACCACTCAATTTTATGTCATTTGGGTCTATTATACTTCTTACTAACTAAATAACTTTTGTGTAGAGGAAAGTAATAATATCTTCTCATTTATGAGAGGATTTCAACTGCAGAGGCTTAATAGCTACTTATTTTTATACAACTTTTAATTAATAATCTAGCCACAAAGTCATTTTTATTGTTTTTCCATTTCTGTATAACACACCACCCCCAAATTCAGTGGCTTAAAATAACCTTTCATTTCCCACATGATTCTGTGGGTCTGGAATTTGAGCTGGATTCAGGTGGTGAATCTTCTGCTATCCCAATGCCTAATATATTTTTAATATTT
>CAUYSK010116887.1:0-35339 GCA_963575035.1 Avahi laniger | reverse complement strand
GATTGATGGGCATTTGGGTTGTTTCCACATCCTTGCAATAGTGAATTGTGCTGCCATAAACATTTGGGTGCAGATGTCTTTATGATAGAATGTTTTGTGCTCTTTGGGTAGATGCCTAATAGTGCTATTGCTGGATCGAATGGTATTTCTATTTTTAGCTCTCTGAGGTATCTCCAAATTCTTTTCCATAGAGGTTGCACTAATTTTCAGTCCCACCAGCAGTGTAAGAGTGTTCCGGACTCTCCACATCCTTGCCAGCATTTGTTGTTTTGTGATTTTTTTGATAGAGGACAATCTCACTGGGGTTAGGTGATATCTCATTATGGTTTTGATTTGCATTTCTCTAATAATTAGAGATGCTAAGCATTTTATTATATGTTTGCTGGCCATTATTCTGTCTTCTTTTGAAAAGTTTTTGTTCATTTCCTTTGTCCATTTGTTGATGGGGTTGTTTGATTTTTTCTTGTTGATATTTTTGAGTTCTAGATAGATTCTTGTTATCAGCCCTTTATCAGATGTGTAGAGAGCAAATGTTTTCTCCCATTCTGTAGGCTGTCTATTTGCTCTAATGATAGTTTCTTTGGCTGTGCAAAAACTTTTAATTTGATTAGATCCAATGTCTAGGCCTTTTAAGTTATATTTTTAGGTTTTCACAGCCAGCTTCGTAATAGCATAATAGTGATTTTTTAAAAAGTCACAATCTAATTTTTTTCTGATTGATTTAAGCCTGTAATTAGTCATTTTAGATAATAACAAAATAATAAACAAATTGTCATTTATATAGAAATGTATACATTATGGAGACATTTCCATATTTTATATTTTAACTTGAAAATTATCCTTTGGAAGTGTGGGTGGAATCGGAAGGGCATTTTATGTTCACAAAAGGTCTCAAATGTAGACTTTTGACATTAACTTTAAATTTGGTTAAAAAGACAAAAATCACAGAAACACACTTACAGAATTATAAGATGTTTTTCATTCATTTTGTGTCCTGTTACTGGACAATACCATGTTATGCATTGTATATGAATATTTTTATGAATCATGTGACAAATTATCTTTTGACTGGCACAGTTATTTGATTATATTTTTTGATATTAAGAGAAATACTTTGTCAAATGTAAACATTTAAAATAGACCGTAATTTTCTAATCCTTCTTTGGCGTTTCTATGTGTAATGATATGCAAAATATCTGAAAAAGTAAAAGTGTGTAGGACGTATCTTGACCCTTTAGTGGTCCTGCTGGTGACACAAAATTACAACTGGATCTACAGCCTTCACTCCAAAAAGCAAAAGCATATGTGGTGTTATTATTTTTTTTATGTTCTTGGTTTTATTACAGACTAAACTGTAGTTTAGTGGTGCTATTTTGAGAATGACCACAACCTTATTTGATTTCTTTGTTGGTACTGCTGACATTTTATTTGTAAGTAATTACTCTAAGTAATTACTCATAGCATTGTTGCCTTTAAAATCTATAATTGTAAAATATTGTGTTTATGCCCTGTACAGGCTATGTTGAGTAGAGGTCTGACTTCACCTCTTGCATTCTTAGTTCATTATCTAATTCACTGATAAGTATACACCAGTTGTGGTGCCTGGTTTTTTATTTACAACCACAACTCCCATTTGGATATATTAAAACAAAAGTTAGCTGATTTTACATTTGAAGTCATCTGTAACTGATGGCTGTGAAAATGCAGGCAGCTTGTCATCATAATCCTAAATGCTTTAGTATCAGAAATACTTTTGTATGCTTCATTTTAAAAGAAACATTTTAAAGGAAACATTTCCCATTCTCAAGATGCTTGGCTTTCAAGTAAGCAAGTTACAGTTGTTACACTGTATTAAAGTGAAATATAAGGAACTAATTTTCTCTTTTTATTTTTTGCCTTTTCATACAGTCTATAGAACATAAGAGAATTTTAGGTGTTCTTCTATTCAAAGAAAAATGTTCCTATTAGTATGGCTATACTTAACCAGCTTCCATACTCAGGAACTAAATCTGTACCAAAGTTCTTATTA
Organism: Avahi laniger; assembly: GCA_963575035.1. NCBI lineage: Eukaryota > Metazoa > Chordata > Mammalia > Primates > Indriidae > Avahi > Avahi laniger. Next base: position 33,310 of record CAUYSK010116887.1, on the reverse strand, counting down.
TATGAAACATAGAAATGATTCCTGAGACATTTACTTTTTTCTTTTTTGAAAAAAAATCATGGTAAGATATACATAACATAAAATTTTCCATTTAAACCCTTTTTAAATGTACAGTCAGTAGCATGAAGTACATTCACATTGTTGTACAACCATTACCACCATCCATCTTGAAAACTGTTTTCCTTTTTCCAAATGGAAACTTTTACCCAATAAACAACTTCCCATCCCCCACCCTCCCACCTCCAACTTCTGGCAACCATCATTCTGTTTTATGTCTCTATTAATTTGACTCCTCTAAGTGCTTCACATAAGCGGAATAATATAATATCTGTTCCTTTTTGATTGGCTTAATTGTCTTCAAGGTTCATTCATGTGGTAGTATATGTCAAAATTCCTTCATTTTAAAGGCTCAATAATATTCCATTGTATGTGTATACAACATTTTGTTTATTCATCTGTTGATGAACATTTAGGTTGCTTCCACCTTTTGATAATTGTGAATAATCCTGCTATGGGTGTTCAAATGACATTTACTTTTTAAATGCCTGAATTCTTTAGTGTTTATTATTGTGTAAGTATTTACTCTGAAAAGTTACCCATTCTCTGATTCAAAGTAAGTAGACTTTATTTAAAACTTAGTAAAGATGGCCTCCTGTATTTCTACTTCACATTCTTTTGTACTTTGGTTTTCTCTATATCCAAAAATCTTTGTTTCTTCTCCCACCTCTATTTCAACCTCAGTGATAATTTTTCTCTTTATTTGTTCTAGTCTACCTTTAAGGCTTCAGATATCGCTATCCCTCAAATCTTTTATCTCTATGTGAACTCTCTCTATAAATCCCATATCTCCAATTTCCTGCGAAGATAATTACATTTGAATGCCTCATCATGACCACAAATTCAAAATGCTGAACAAAACTCATTGCGTTTCTACCAAACCCAACTTTACTATTTGTTTTCTATATTTCTATCAGTGGTTACTGATAGGGTGGCCTTGTTCATAAAGTAGCTAACAGAGATAGATAAACTATCAAACAGAAAGTAAAGAAAAATAAACTCACAGCACATCATTGCCCCTTTAAAGAAAACTCAGCACAACTGTCCCCTTTGTTTTGTTTAATTAAACACCTGGGACTCAACTTGTTCTCTTCAAGCCTAACTCATTATCTCTAGGAGTTTGTTTTCATAGCCTAAAATATCTGCCACTTTCCACCGCTAACAGCGTGTGCATGCCAGTGCGCATGTCCCTTCTATGCTTGACAGATCCAATAGCTGCAGGCAACTGAGCCCCTCTCCTCCTTTCACCTCTGCACCCTCACCTGGAGTTACTTCCCCCTCCCCAATCTGGTTCACTTGGCTAACTCTAGCCACATTAAGGACTAAGGGACCTGAGGTTTTGGGGCCATACGTATCCTTCTGGATCCCTGAATGTGGCCTTTTGACTGAATCCAAATTTTACAGAACAAATCCTTTTAATAGAGAGATTTGTTCTGTGAAGTTTGGATTCGGTTGAGGGGCTGTACTTGGGGATCTGGAGGGCCACGTGTGGCCTTGAGGCTGCTGGTTCCCCACCCCAAGCTTAGATATCCCCCCTACTAAGAAACCTTTCCAAGAATTTGTTAGGTGCCCTTGAATGGTCTCTCAAGCTCCTGGGTGGTGCTGAAGGGTAGGTGGAAAAGGGCTGTCTTGTGATGTCTGTTTAGCTGTCAGTCTGGTCTCCCACTTGAGAAGCTGGACACCCTGAGGGCTTCAGCCAGCCCTGCTTTATTCTTCATTCCCAGGGCCTAGGGCAGTGCCTAGTGCATTATAAATACACAATATTTGTTGAATGAGTTAATCTGACAGTCATACACTGTCATGAAAGATTTCCAGACCACCATGTCCCCCCCCAAAAGAAAACAATAACAAACAAAATAAAACCAACCCCCTCCTATAGGCTATAATCTTATATACATTTTGTGTAACTAGATCATACACAGGTTGGGCTTACTCTCATTTTTACTTGTTGCTGAATCACTTCCCTGATTCTCCACCTAACGACTTCTTCATTAAGTTGACTGCTGCCAACTTCATTAGAAGCTGCTATCTTGTCACAAAAGCAGTGAGTGAGTGAGCAAAGCTTCGTCTGTATTTACAGCCGCTCCTGATAGCTCGCATCACCACCTGAGCCCCGCTTCCTCTCAGATCAGGCACAGCATTAGATTCTCATAGAAGCACGATCCCTACTGTGAACTGCGCATGCGAGGGGTCTAGGTTGCACACTCCTTATGAGAATGTAGTGTCTGAAAATCTGAGGTAGACCCGAGGTGATGATGCTAGTGCTGGGGAGTGGCTGCAAATACAGATTATCATCAGCAGAGAGGTTTGACTGCATAAAGACCATAATAAATCAATGACTTGCAGACTCATATCAAAACCCTAGTAGTGAATGGCAAGTGACAATTTAGCTGCATCTAGTGGCAGGCTTTTTAGTGGCAAGTGAGTTGATGTACTTCAATTTTACAACTGCATCTGGTGGCAGACTTTAAGTCAGAATCCAACACTTACTTTAATCCGCACTTGGCCCACACATTATTTTATTTCCTGCTTCCATCCATGCCTCTTTCCTGCACTGTGCATGTGTCTCAGTCACAGTTTTGGTAAGGCCACAAGCTAACCCTAGCAAAAATGAGTAAAAAACAAATGTCGCTGGAGAGCTTCTGTGAAAAGGGGGAAAGACCCAATGTTGAGACAGCAGAAGACTCTAATATTGTCAACAAAATGAAAGCTGCGTTTAAAAGAAAATACCAGGAGTCCTACTTAAATTACAGGTTCATTGCAACAGGTGATTCACATTCTCCAAGCCCACTTTCTATAATATGTGGCGACCAGTGAGCCAACAAAGGCATGAAACCTTCAAAACTGCTTTGCCGTGTGGACACCAAGCATTCTGCATTAAAACACAAGCCTTTGGAGTTTTTCAAAAGAAAAAAGCATGAACATGAAGAACAGAAGCAATTATTGAAAGCATCATTCTTAAGGTTAATCACATTGCTAAAGCTAAGAAGCCCTTTACTATTGGTGAAGAGTTGATCCTGCCTGCTGCTAAGGACATTTGCCGTGAACTTTTAGGAGAGACTATGGTTGAAAGGTGGCACATGTTCCTCTTTTGGCTAACACCATAGCTAGATGAATTGATGAAATAGCAGAAGATATTGAGACACAGTTGTTAGAGGGGATTGATGAGTCACTGTGGTACGCAAATCCGGTTGACGAGTCTACCAATGTTGACAACAGGCAGCAATGCTTGTTTTTATGCAATATACTTTCCAGGAGGATGTGCATGAGGATGTGTTATGTACACTTTTGTTGCCAAACAACACCACAGCTGCAGAACTATTCAAGTCTTTGAATTATTGCATATTAGAAAAACTGAACTGGTCATTTTGAGTCAGTGTATGCACAGATGCAGTGGCTGCCATGACTAGACGGCTTTCTGGTTTCACTTCTGAATGTGAGTCTATGTACTGTGGCATCCTTAGAGAAATGCTAGCTAGCCGGAAAATGTCACCTGAACTAAACAATGCTTTGCAGGATGTAATTAAAAGTATCAACCACATTAAAGTGCACACTCTTAACCCACATCTGTTCCTGCAGCTCTGTGAGGAGATGGACACAAAGAACACATGTCTCCTCTTACACACAGAAGTGAGATAGCTTCCTAAAGATAGATAGATCACTGGCCAGAGTTTTTGAGTTATGAGAGCTGCTCCAGAGATTTCTTTTAGACAAACAATCATGGCCGGGTGTGCTGGTTCACTCCTATAATCCTAGCACTCTGGGAGGCCGAGGCAGGAGGATTGCTTGAGGTCAGGAGTTCGAAAATAGCCTGAGCAAAAGTGAGAACCTGTCTCTACTAAAAATAGAAAAATTAGCTGGGCATTGTGGCACGCAACTGTATTCCCAGCTACTAGGGAGGCGGAGGCAGGAGGATCTCTTGAGCCCAGGAGTTTGAGGCTGCAGTGAACTACGATGACACCACTGGACTCTATCCAGGGCAACAGATTGAGACTCTGTCTCCCCCGACCAACAAAAAAAAAAAAAAAAAGAAAGAAAAATAGTCACCAATGGCAGCACATTTCAGTGACACAAAAAAATGGGTCGCAAAACTTGCTTACTAGTGTGACATATTCAACCTGCTCAATGAACTCAATCCGTCTCTTCAAGGGAGAAAAACAACTGTGTTCAAGTTGACAGATAAAGTGGCTGCGTTCAAAGCCAAACTGGAATTACGGGAGCACCAAAGGAACATTGGTTTTTTGACATGTTTCAAACATTAGTAGAGATTCTGAAAGTAACTGAGCCAGGGCTTTCTTTTTCCCAGCTGGTGTGTGATCACCTATTTCAGCTTTCAAAAGAGTTGGAGCATTACTTCCAACCACAACAGAGCCCCGAACTGGGAAGGAATGGACCCATTCGTGAATAAACCAGTCGAATCAACTTTGTCTTTGCTAGAAGAGAATCAACTGTTTGAGACTGCAAATGTTGGTGGCCATAAAAGTATGTCTGGGACGATTTCAGATCTCCATATGTTCTGGATTAAAGTCAAGGTGGAAGATCCTGAGATTGCAACAAAAGCACTGAAAAGCCTGCTTCCATTTCCAACATCCTATTTTTGTGAAGCAGGGTTTTCTGCAGTGACAGCAACTGAAATGGGATTATGGAGTAGACTGGACATAGCAACACACTTCGGGTGTCACTGTCTTCCATCACCCCCAGATGGGACCATCTAGTTACAGGAAAACAAGCTCAGGGCTCCCACTGATTCTTCATTATGGTGAGTTGCATAATTATTTCATTATATATTACAATGTATAATAATAGAAATAAAGTGTACAATGAATGTAATGTGCTTGAATCATCCTGAAACCATCTCCCCACCCCCGGTCCAAGGAAAAATTGTCTTCCATGAAACTGGTCTCCGGTGCCAAAAAGGTTGGGGAACACTGCTTCATACCACATTATGACCATGAAATACCCATAATTTTAGCTTCCACTTATTAATGATAACATGTGGTGTTTGTTTTTCCATTCCTGAGATGCTTCACTTAGGATAATATTCTTCAGTTCCATCAAACTTGCTGCAAATAACATTATTTTATTCCTTTTTATGGCTGAGTAGTACTTCGTGGTACACACATACATATATACACATATATATATCACACATATATATATACACACATATATATATACACATATATATATATCACATTTTCTTTTTCCACTACTGTATGCACACATACCCACACACACACCACATTTTCTTTTTCCACTCATCAATTGATGCTGCCCCCACTTTTTAATGGGAGTTTTTAAATTATTGAGTTGTTTGAATTCCTTGTAGATTCTGGATATTAGTCCCTTTTCAGATGAATAGGTTGCAAATATTTTCTTCCATTCAACAGGTTGTATTTTCATTCTGTGGATTGTTTTCTTTGCTGTGTAGAAGGCTTTTAGTTTAATGTAATCTCATCTGTCTATTTTTGTTTTAGTTGTGCTTTTGAGGTCATAGCCATAAAATCTTTGCTTATACCAATTTCCTGGAGTGTTTTCCCTATGTTTTCTGCTAGTGTTTTTATAGTTTTGGGTCTTATTTTAAAGTCTTTAATCCATCTTGAGTTGATTTTTGTGTATCAAAAATAGATGAGGTCCAGTTTCATTTTTTTGCATGTGGATATCCAATTTCCCAGCACCATTGATTGAAGAGGGTGAGAAAATCCAGTGTATGTTCTTGGCGCCTTTGTGGATAATCAGCTGGTTGTAAATGTGTGGGTTTATTTCTGGATGCTCTATTCTGTTCCACTGATTTATGTGTCTGATTTTATAACAATACCATGCTGTTTTGTATGGCATATATTATAATATATTTTGAAGTCAGGTAGTGTGATACCTCCAGCATTGTTCTTTTTTGCTTAAGATTGTTTTGGCTATTTTGGTTCTTTTTTGGTTCCTTATGAATTTTAGGATTTTTTTTTTTACTGTTTCTGTGAAAAATTACTTTGGTATTTTGATAGGAATTGTTTTCATTCTGTAGATTTCTTTGGACAGTGTGGTCATTTTAACAATATTAATTCTTCTGTTCCATGAGTATAGGATTATTTTCCATCTGTTTGTATCCTCTTCAATTATATTCATCAGCGTTTTGTAGTTTTTCTTACAGAGATCTTTTACCTCGCTGATGATACTTATTTATAGGTATTTTATAATTTTTGTAGCTACTATAAATGGGATTGCCCTCATGATTTTTTTTTGGCTATTTCATTATTGGCATTCAGAAATGCTACTGATTTTTGTATATTGATTTGGATCCTACAACTTTACTATATTTGCTTATTAGCTCTAAGAGTTTTTTGTGGAGTCTGTTGGTTTTGTTAAATTTAAGATCATGCCATCTACAAAAAGGGACTATTTGACTTCTTCTTTTATGATTTTGATGCCTTTTATTTCTTTCTCATGCCTAATTGCTCTGGCTAGGACTTCCAGATTATACTGAATAGGAGTGGTAAAAGTTGGTATCCTCGTCTAGTTCCAGTTCTTAGAGGAAAGACTTTTAGCTTTTCTCCATTCAGTATGATGTTAGCTATGGGTTTGTCATATATGACCTTTATTATTTTGAGGTATGCCTAGTTTGCTGAGAGTTTTTATCATGAAGGGATGCTGAATTTTACTGAATTCTTTTTCTGTGTCTATTCTTTTTCTGTGTCTATTTTGTCCTTCATTCTGTTGATGTGATTGAGTTGCATATGTTAAACCATCCTTGCATCCCTGAGATAAATCCCACTTGGTCATGGTGTATTTATTTCTCTTTGATGTGCTGTTGAATTTGGTTTGCTATTATTTTGTTGAAGATTTTCATGTTTATGTTCATCAGGGATATTGGCCTGCAGTTTTCTCTTTTTGTTCTGTTTTTGTCTGGTTTTGGTATCAGGGTAATGTTGGCTTTTTAGAATGAGTCAGGGAGTATTGCCTCCTCTTCACTTTTTTGGAATAGTTTGAGAAGGATGGGTATTAGTTCTATTTTATATGTTTGGTAGAATTCCACAATGAATCTATGAGGTACTGGGCTTTTCTTTGTTGGGAGACTTCTTATTGCCAAGTCATTGTTGCTACATGTTATTGGTCTGTTTGTGTTTTCTATTTCTTTCTGATTCAATCTTACTAAGTTGTATGTTTCCAGGAATTTTTCCATTTCCTCTAGGTTTTCCAATTTGTTAGTATGCAGTTGTTCATAATAGTCTCTGATGATTTTGTGTTTCTGTGATATCTGTTGTAATGTCTCCTTTTTCATCTCTCATTTTGTTTATTTGTGTCATCTCTCTTCTTTTCTTGGCTAGTGAAGCTAGTGGTTTATTGATATTGTTTATCTTTTCAAAGAACCAAATTTTCATTTCATTTATCCTTTACATATATATTTTTAATATCTATTTCATTTAGTTCTGCTCTGATCTTTATTATTTCTTTCCTTTTGCCAATTTGGGGTTTGGTTTGTTTTTGCTTTTCTGCTTCCTTGAAGTGCATCCTTAGATTGTTCATTTGAAAGCTTTCTACTTTTTTGCTGTAAGCATTTATTGGTATCAACTTTATGATACTGCTTTTACTGTATTGTGCAGGTTTTGGTATTTTGTGTTTCCATTTTCATTTGTTTCAAGAAATTTTTTGATTTTTAATTTCTTCATTTATCTGATGGTTGTTCGGGTGCATGTTGTTTAATTTTCATGCATTTGTACATTTTCCAAAGTTCCTCTTGGTATTGACTTCTAGTTTTATTCTGTTATGGTCTGAGAATATACATGATATGAGTTTGAATTTTTAAAATTTGTTGAGCCTTGTTTTGTGGCCTGATATGTAGTCATTCTTGGAGAATGTTCTATCTGCTAATGATAAGAATGTGTATTCTACAGTTGCTGATTAAAATGTTCTGTAAATGTCTGTTAGGTCCATTTGGCCTAAAGTCCAAATCAAATTCAGTGTTTCTTTGTTGATTTTCAGTCTAGATGATCTTTCTAGTGCTGAGAGTGGGATATTAAAGTCCTCTACTATTATTATATCAGAGTCTCCCTCTCTCTTTTTTTAGATCTAGTAATATTTACATTATGAACCTGGGTGCTCCCATGTTGGTTGCATATATATTTAGAATTTTCATATCCTCTTGCCGAATTGATCCCTTTTTCATTATCTAATGACCTCCTTTGTTTTTCTTTACTGTTTTGAATCAAGTTCTATTTTATCTAATAAAATGCAAGCACTTCTACTCACTTTTGGTTTTCATTTGCATGCAATATTCTTTTCCATCCATTTTCTTATAGTCTATGTGCATCTTTACAGGCGAGTGCATTTTTTGTAGGCAGCCATATAATCGAATCATGTTTTTTAAATCCATTCAGCCAGTCAATATCTTGTAAGTAGAAAATTTAATCCATTTACATTCAAGGTTATTATTGATTTGTGAAATTTTGTTCTTGTCATATTGTTAATTGTTTTCTCATTGTTTTGTGTATTCTTTATTTTCTTTTCTTTTCTCTTCTCTCATTGTCATTGTTGTGGTCTTGTGGTTTTCTATAGTTGAAACATTTGAGTCCTTTCTCTTTTTTATTTGTGTTGTTGTTCTACCAGTGAATTTTATAATTTCATGTGTTTTCCTGATGATAAATGTTACCCTTTTGCTTCCAGGTTCAAGACTCCCTTGAGCATTTCTTGTAAAGCATGTTGAGTGGTGACAAATTCCCACAGCTTTTGCTTATCTGGAAATGATTTTATTTCTCCTTCATATATGAGGAATAATTTTGCTGGATATTGTATTCTTGCCTGGAAGTTTTTTCTGTTAACACTTTGAACGCATCATCCTATATTCTCCTGACATATAAGGTTTCTGCTGAGAAATCTGCTGTTAGTCTAATGGGGCTTTCTTTATAGGTGACTATATGGTTTTCTCTTGCCATTTTTAGAATTTCGTCTTTGACTATAGAAAGACTATAATGTACTATGAAGAAGACTGTTTTACATTGTATTATTTGGGTGATCTCAGAGCTTCCTGTGTCTCCATGTATAAATCTCTTGCTAGAAATGGGAAGTTTTATCTCTTATTTTGTTAAATGGGTTTTCTAAACCTTTTGTTCTGTCTTTGCCCTATGGGACCCCCAAAATTTAAATATTTTATCACTTTGTGGTGTCTCATTTATCACAAAGGCTTTGCTCATTCTTTTACATTCTTTTTAAAATTTTTTTGTCTCATTTAGTTATTTCAAAAGACCCATTTTCACTTTCTGAGATTCTTCCTTCTGCTTGATCTTGTCTATTGTTGAAGGTTTCAAATGTATCTTGTGTTTCATTCAATGAACTCTTCAGTTTTAGAATTTCTGTTTGGTTCTTTTTTTTTTATAATATCTATCTCTTTGATAAATTTCTTATTCATATGCTGAGTGGTTTTTTCCTGATTTCTTTATATTGTTTTTCAGAATTCTCTAATAGCTTCTTTAGAATCAATAATTTGAATTCTTTTTCAGGAATTTCTTAAATTTCTTTTGATTGGGATCTGCTGCTGGAGGATTATTGTGTTCCTTTGAAGGTATCATATTTCCTTGCTTTTTCATGTTTTCTATGTCCTTAAGTTATCTACACATCTGATCTAACAGTCACTGCCAATTTTTTGAATTTGCTTTCATAGGAGAGGACATTCTTCTGAAGATGTATGCATGGTGTTGGTTGCCCCAGTGGTGGCAGCAGTCTTCTGAGCATGCCTATCCTTGGGCCCCAGGGCAGCTTACACTGGCATTAATGTTAACAAGTTTGGTTGGGCCAATTCTTAGGCCTCCTGGTGGCTTACTAGATGCTGGTAATGACAGCAGGGAGCCAGGCAGATAGGCATGTTCTCAATCCTCTGAGCATCTGTTGTGGCATGGGTGATGGCAGTAACAGTGGCAGGATGACCATCTGGGTCCTGAGTGTTGTATGCTGGTGTTGGCATTGGTTGCAATGTGCTGGATGGGCCAGTCTCCAGGCAACCTGGCATGCAGGTAGGCGTCAGCTATGATGGTAGTGACCAGGTAGGTAGGCCCAACGTCAGGCCCCAGGAGCAGAGTTCAGATGCCAACAGTGGTGGACTGATCTGGGAAATCTCCTCACCCCCTGCCTGTGTGCTCTGGCTTCAGGGTTAGCAAAGTCAGACTGGTTGGGCTGTCCTCATGTGCCCTGATGGTGTGTATAGGTGCTAGCCATGGTAGGTAGGAGTGCAGTGATCTCCAGGCCACCTGTGGAATGCTTAGTTTGAGGGGGGTGGCAGTAGACACTCCTGCCCTTTCACTGGAGAGAGTGGTGCAGCCTCCAGTGACTGGAGCCTAGGTTGGTGTGTGGAGAACATATGTGCCACTCACACTACTTCAACCCCTGCAGTGCTCATGCCTGAGCCTTTGGTGTAGTGGCAGATTCCTCTGTCATGCCTCAGCTCTGGGTACATAATAGCTCAATGTCTTTCATAACTATGCCCCAAGGGCAGCAGCCTTTGCTTTTCTTGGTCCTCAACCCTGGTGCCACTGGACTACAGGGCAGTGCAGTCTGTTGTGGGTAGGGCTCTAAAATGGTTCCTTGCCACTGCTACCTAGGTCTCAGTGAGTGTGTGGGATCCAGCCTCCCTGTGGCAGTGCCATTGCAGCTACCTATGTTAGTTTCATAGCCTACAAGGGTAGAGGGGCTCTCCCATGGCTAGGATTACAAGAGACCACAATGGGAATGTGAACCACTGAGGGTCTGTCACTCAACTTTTCCCCATATTTGGGAGTCTCTCTCTCTGCTCCCAGCTGATCCCAGCTGAGCAGGCTGCCTTGTTTCCTCCTCCTTTCTTGCTTTAGATATTTCCTGCCACTTTTCTGTTGAATTCCAGTGTTCTGGAATTGGTTGATCTATTTGAATTGTGATTGCCTACTCATTGTTTTGGTTCTTCTTGGTGGGAGAGGGGATTATGAAATGCCACTAGTCAGCCATCTTGAAACCTCTGTCGCCTACATTTTTTTTAATGAAAAGATCTGTAACTTCTGGAAGAAAGGCAGTTAGCTGAGGGGGTATTATTCATACTTTAAGTTTTATAATTTTATATTACTTCAAATAAAACTTGAAGTACTCGTATTTAGAATTACTTATGGGGTAAATATTCAAATGAAATAATATAAAGATTATTTTCTTGCTTTTAGGGTTTTATTGGCTCTCCTGGAGAAGCAGGAAAATTGGGACCTGAAGGAGAAAGGGTAAGTCCGTCTCCTTCAAATATTATTTCTAAAGTGATATATTTATGATAATGTACAACAGGAATAACAAACTCAGATGTCAGGGAAGTATCTTTCTGAGTGAGCAAACCAGGCTTAAGAAAAATCACCTGCCAGAAATATAATTAGACTTTCTTATATCTTCCTGAATTTTGTTATAAGAAATAATGTCTTAGGTATTTTAAATTCAAATTTTAAAAAGTATACATTGAAATATTAAAATATGTAATTATGAAATTTTTATTTTATAATTTACTAATCTTTAATTTAAATATAAATTCTTGATAGGTCTTGATTTTGCAGTGCAATGTGCATTACAAATTTAGCCTCAGAAGATATATTTCTATTTAATTTCATAATGAGAGATAGCTGTTCATAAATGTAGGTATGTATGAATAAAGATAAAACCTTTGCAAAATGGTTTGTTATACTTAAAAAGATTAATCAAGATATTTGTGGAGTTTTGGCATTATATATTTATCACATCCAGTTTTCAGTGCTATGTAGAGTCCAGTGATTTCCCTTTGTGTGCCTTCATTTACACTGTCAGTATTAATTGAAAAAAGTAGAATTGAATAATATTATTATATTGTCGTATAGTTTGAAATTAAAGAATTGAACTTTCAACTCTATCATTATGAGTATGCAGTTCAGGACAAAATTTTCATTTTCATTTCTGGAAAGTGATTTTTGCAAATGAAAGTGAACCAGATTATTTTTTGCTAAATGAATTTTTCAAATATTGGTTTTTTTGAGTAAGTAAATTAAACCACATTTTCTTATAATTACTTGTAAATACTCCTTCAGAGAAGAAATATTTGAAGAGTTTAAATGTACTGCAATTACAATCAAAATATCCAATCTTCTTTGGTGAGAAGATATGAAGATTTTTCCTTGGTCAACATAGCAAGTCATTTCTGTCAATAGCAGAAACTACCTTCAGAATAATACCACAGCTAAGCCACTTAATCTTCATGTGATACAGCAGAGTAATAGATGGTGTATCCCATAGATCATGCAAAGAATTGAACTGCTTTTTCTTGACCCAAAGGAGTATATCCAGTTTATATTGTTAATTACTCTGCTGCTCATGATACAATCCTGTCTACCTTTTGGTATGAACTTACTTCTAGTAAATGATTTAATAAATAAACCAAAATTGTATGTTTTCACAAAATATTGTCATTTGGATTTAAGGAACTTAAGCTCAGTGTTGACAGTGACCCTCAATAGGCAGAGTGCTGTAATCCTACTCATTAATTTTGACCAGTCTATATGAAAATATCAAGAACTAACTCAACACAAAAATATAATAAGACCATTTTGTGATATTATATGTATCCTGGGTACCGTGTCCTAATATTATTTGGCTATATCAAAATTCTCATTAAAACCATGAATTACATAGCTAAAAGGTTATTATGTGATAAAATATTTAAGTATTAATATAAAAAATCAGAGGAAAATAATATACAATAATGCTAATCACCCCTGAAGATAAATAGAAAGAAAAAATTCTTTCTGGAAGTCAATATTATGCAAATACATACATATTGTGTATAAATATATACACACACACATATATGAAATATATACATATGTATACACACATATGAAAAATACTTATATAATTCTGTCTGCATTATTTTTAGGTTTCCAGATGAGATTTAGGGAAAGTACAGAACTTTTAGAAAATAATTATCCTATTGTTTTTTATAAAGGTTGGCTGTATTATGTAAAGATAAATAAAGTCCTAATGAAATGAGACTTCTTGCTCACCTATAAACTCTTTTTTTGATAATCAGACACAAAGTAGTTCTCAAACACTGTTGACTTGAAAATGAAGGATTATTTCAATCAATGATATTTTCTAATTTATCTGTATGTACTATCAATCCCAAACTATATGGTTGTGACAGATTTCTTAATCTACAAGTCTCAGAGTGATTATGTCAAGTAGGATTCTTCAAACAGCAAGTAACAGAAAACTCCAATTCAAACTGGCTTAAAAATAAAGAAATTTTTAGTGATGATAATAGCAAATGATTTATTGAATGGTTTTATGTGTATACATATATATGTGTGTGTGTATGTGTGTGTGTGTATATATATACACACACAAGCACTTTATATGAATTAACTCCTCTAATGCCTGCAAAACCCAGTAAGATATGTATTGTTCCTCTCATTATTGGTGAAGAAAATGAGGCACACACAGAGAAAGTAACTCATCTTAGACTATATACAGGTGGTAAGAACAGAGCCAGGATTTGGACACTGGTATTCTGGTTCCAGAGCTTGGGTGCTTAAGTACTATACCCTAGTGCTTCTTACATGACAAGAAATCCATAGATTAGGTGGGATCAAGGTACAAGATGATTTTGAGCATAGTGATAGCATCATCCTTTTCTCTGTTTGCCTTTCCCAATGTTGGCTTTACCCTAAGGCTGGTTTCCTATATGATTGCAAGATTGCCAGTGCAAAGGTCAAATGTGTCTTCGTTTACATTCAGACAGAGAGGAGGGAGACATAGAGGAGGGCATTGTCCCTTAGGTATGGAAAATAAGACTTTTCTGTTTGTCTGGTTGTGCCAACTTTGATAGTATACCCGCCATTGGACAAATAACTATTGCCAGGAGAATGTCAGGATTCCATTTGGCAATACAGATGGGATGGATACCTGAATAAACTCAGAATTTTATTTTAAAGAAAAAAGGGGGCTACTTCAGTGAAATTAACATAGCGAAGCTTTTCTGAATATCACACCAGTTTATAGAACAATTTATTTCTGGTTTTGGCATACTTCATTAATTGATTTCTTCATTAATTTCAGAAAAAAAGTTCTGTAGTATCTAATTAATTCATTCAATAAATATTTGTGACTTTTCTATATTCTAGGGCATTCCTGGGATCCGTGGAAAGAAGGGACTCAAGGGAAGACAGGTAACTCAATTCTTGTTTTTAGAGGTTCATTTTAGAGCATATAATCTAATTATGTGTTTATTTCTTACCTATTAAAAATTAATGTGTTTTTTGCTTTTGCTGTTGTTCTCATCCATTTAACAGAGTTTAAATTTTGCCACTTGAACAGTATATCAAATAATACTTGAAAATGTAAAGGAAAATTTAGATTTAAAGGTAACTCTAAATTTAACACTTCTAACCCTTACTATACCAGTAGAAGAAACCCTTTTCTCCATGGAAAGGAGCTAAAATGTCACAGAAAATACATGAATAACTTAAAGCACTAACAGCAGCACTATTCAACCTTTTCTTACATGACCGGATAGAGGTTCAACCTCATATTCTAGAGATTTTTAAAATGCCTGCTTCAGCTGTTAGCTCAGAGACTAGTTTGCTGTAGATTCTTGCATTTTCAGGTTTATAAAATCAAAGAAAGTAAATTTTACTAGGAAATATAATAATTTCAGACATGGGAGGAAATTTTGATACCATCCAGTGTCCCATTATTTAACAAATGAGAATACTGGTCCAGAGAAGCATCCTCACATTACCCTGCCTGAGTTAGTATAACTAATTTGCTACCTGCTTCCTACTTGTGTTTTTATTACTATTCAAACACACTTTATAGGGCAAGACATTCTGTTCTAACTGTGTTCTATAGTCTATACGGAGAAAAATTGAGTTTTTTGTAACAGCTTTTCTAAAATTGTGGTGTGTCTGAATAAAATTGTAATGATAAGACTAAAGGATTATAGATCTCACCAGAATATTCAAATCATTTTAAAACATTTTATCCATTGATCTTTGTAACATTCCTTGAAGGTGGATTAGAGTAGGAATTAAAGTCACCATTAAATATATATAAGTGTGGAAAACGAGGCTCAGAGATGTTAACAGACTTGCTCAGAATCATAGTTGTAAGTGGTAAAATCAAGAATTGAGCACAGCTACTCAGAATTTAAATCCAGAATCCTTTTCCTTACTGCTTAGATATTTCTGCTGTCTGTCTTCTACTCACACTGCTTAGAAGAGGCATGATTTGTTTTTACATGACATTTGGCCAAAATGTGATAAAATTATTTTAGTTTCACTTTAGAGATTTTTATGTATTAAGATAAACTTACCAAACTGTCAAGAAATACAAAACAAACCAAATATTGTTTTCCTGCATCTTGTTCAACTTTAAAACTAGTCTTAGAATAATTATAACAATAGAAACTACCATCACCATTATCACCATCATCATTTTTTTATTCCCAAGCACTGTGCTAAATATTTGTGTGCCGCCTTGTTTAATTATATTCTATTCTATTATACTTAAATCCATTAGTATGCTGTTTCTTTGTTTTAGCCCTCATACACATTCCTCAACAGAAATACCTCTCTATTTATTATGTATAAAATTTCTAACTTAAATATGCAGATCTGGACCTTTTCAAAATTGACAGATGATGAAGGTTATCTTCATTATAATTGTTCTTTCTGTTCTTTTTCTTCTAATTTTTTCCATCTTCCTCCTATCAAAGTATGCTGTCAATAAAAGAACTAAGAAAATCATTTACAATGATACGTAAATTACTCCCAATGTTTAAAATGCTACCTTACCTTTTAGTAATTATTTTAAGTGTGCAGAGTCCTAAAATAAAATAATCTGCAGTGGTGGAATTTTAGACATTGGTGAGCAAATTCAATGTTTTTTCAGTTATATATCACTTAGGTAACCACCAATTTCATTTATTAATATGGCAGCTTTTATATGGGTATTAACTTGATCTTGGCTTTGAGAGTTTATAGGTAATTTCTAATTTCCTGCTCCATAATGAATTATAAAATTATCCAGAGAAATTTATAGATAACTTCTGGTTTCTTACTCCATAGGGAATTAATAAAATTATCCAACAGGATTTTATTTTATTGAATTCAACAGGGGAGTTTAAGAAAACTGGAAAAACAGTGAATGAAATGATTACTGGGCCCTTTGACTGCACTATCCTTTACATTATAAAATTTGTGAAGTTTTATTGCTTTAAAAATATATGCATTTGTAATAGACTTGGATTCGTAGAAAAATTATATTTGAAAAACACATGTATTCCATTTTTCCTAACTCATGTTTATAAAAGAAAATCATTCTGGTATTTTAACATGCGCATATGCTATATGTACTTTTTCTTGTTTTTACCACAAAATGATTTGGCCATATTTATAAGGAAAATATGAGTACTTAGAGTAAGATACATTTATAGCCACAAGTCAAATTATGGAAAGGCTGATCTCAGAGACTGTTCCAGAATGTTATTCTATGTATAAATGCTCCCCCTTATTCCTTCTGTTTATTATAAATAAAATAATATTAAAACTATATTATGTAACTCAAGATTCTTGTATTTCAGTTTGTATGATTAAAATTCCATGAGAATCATGGTTATTTATTGAGTAAGAGGAAAAGATCTTTTCGATAATGTTTCCACTCTCTTTGATATAGTAAATAGTAGATGTGTGAAATATGAATATGGCCATGTTTTACTGGTAATTTATTAAATTATGTGTACTACTTGTTGTCAAATATAGAAGCAGAACTAAAGGATTCTAGGCCACCATAAAATAGATGGCAGATACTTATACATTTGAAAGAATATGATAGAAACCTGGAAATGCTGAAATCTGAATGTGCCAGTATCTAAGAAACTTTTGGCTGTGCATATGTCAAAGGATGTTACTTTTGATTTTCTGCTAGTTTAAGAGCTATTTAGAAGTGTGTGTTGATGTTTCATTATAGTACTACTATGTAGATCCCATATTATTTCACCTACTATCATTAGTAGAATAATATTAGAAGATGTACTTTATTACAACTGTGATTCCTGTTTAATTATTTTAAAGTAATCATTATCAGTTTTAAATGAACTTGTTTCCTCAAATTTTAAGTAGCTGAAAGTACTCAGTCTTATGAACATAGAGAATGATTCCATTTTAAATACTTAGGACATATAATTTATAGAATAGTAGTAACTATTACTGGAGAAATCTGCATGTTTTATGTAACATTTATGCTTAGATTTTTAAAGTCTCTGAAATTAAGGCCAGAAATTGGTGAAATAAATTACTTCACTTTCTGTTTTACGGATGATATGAAATACTCTGACAGGCAATATAGTGAAAGTAATAGACATGAAAAACTTCAAAATCAGAGTTCAGGTCTTTCTAAATAGTAATCAGGATAAGTTATTTTGGACTGTTCAGTTAGGTTTTCAGCTGTGTACTAAAGCTCCGTGTTTGATATGAATAGTTTGCAAAAATATTAATTGACATCATATCATTTATACATATAGCACAGAAATGCAGAGGAGTAAAAGTCTTATCCAGAATGGTCTGATGAGTTAGTAACATTACTAATCTTAGATTTGGGAAAATGTTGGTATAAATCACATGCTCATAATGCTGACCAAATGATCAGTTATTCCCTGAGAAAACACTAGGCATGGAATTAAGTTGTTGTGAACAAACTTAGTGGTGTCTATGTTTTTTTGGAATGAAATTATAGACTTACAAGTAAGAGGTACTTATAGACAGTTTAAATATTATATGAATGCTACTGAAATGAACATATTTTAAAATGATATGCTATTTTGATTATTCAAGAGGTAATTATTTTTTAGAAAGAGGTGATTATTTATTATTTAGCATCATATTGGTATTTTCAAATTTGATGTCTCTGTTAAAAGTTACTTCCATTTAAATCTTACTTCCTCCAAAACTCTTTTTTCCCAAAATAAAACATTGTTTTTATTCAATGTTTACAGATTATGCTGATATTTGTAACACGATGATTTTTGTTTGTTGTTCAATCAGGACCATTGATTTGAAGTAGGAGAACTGGTTTTGTTAGGGGTTTGGTATATATATATTTTATTTATTTATTTATTTATTTATTTCAGGATATTATGGGGGTACAAACATTTTGGTTACATGTTATGACTTTGCCTATGGGGGTTGGGACTTTGGTATATTTTAGGATCAAAGATTATAAAAAATAGTTATATTAAATTCATTTGTTCCTTGATCTTAGATTGTTGGCATTTGAGATACTTTTTTCTTCCTTGTATTATAAGCTGTTCTTGATTTCAGGGTCTTAGCATAAGGTACTTACTAATCATGCCAATTATTTATAAAGACCTCATGTAATCGCAGTTACATATCAGTCAATTTATATGTGTACTCACGCTTTTGAATATCAAGGTATTGTAGTTCTTACCTCTCCCTCTACTTCCCTCCTGCACTCCCTACTTGTCGTAGTTGGATCAAAATCCTTATTGCCAATTAATATTAGAAGACACCCTTGGGGCTGTACGTGCCTTCAGTAGAACTATCCTTTGAAGGAGGAGAAGCCCAAGAGGCTCTTATTGATCCATCCGTTTGTTCTCTATCTCTGGATATTTGAGTTCAACTAAAGTTCATTCTCTAGAGATCTCAAATAAAAACCAATCTTTATTGGTCAGGAATTTTTAAACATTGAGAACTACTGTTCTATTTGACATGCTTGATTGTCTTTATTTGAGAAGCTTCTTGGAACATGTCTGATGGGAGCCAGATTCTTTAAAAGCATAAAACCATCCTATGATTCATAATAGAAAAGAAGAATCCGGTTAAAAAAAAAATAGGGGAGACAGGGAGTGAGGATATATATGTATTTGATAACTTCAGATTTCTTATGTTATACCTAATTTAAAGTAACTTACTTTTTAGTGTAAGGTTTTCAAACTTCATTCTGTAGTGCTGCAGTTAAGATATGCTATAGTTGCTTTAAAAAAGAATTTACAGGGCTGCCAAGCTTGATTTAATCAGTCTCTTTGTTGTTCTAAGTTGGCCAGGCAAATTTATATGGCTCCACAGGCCTAAAAAATTTATGCCAGAACTAACTTGCCATGATGAAAGATAAACATGAAATTGGAGAAGGGATTTACTTTCAGCAACACCTAGAAAACTGTTCAAGGAGTTTCCTTAGACCGGCTAGGAATAGATTATATAATAAGTAAATCACAATACATTTAAAATGTGTACTCAGTTTTCTTCCTATGAAGATAAAAATATCACAGCCTCAGAATGTTGGGCAAAATAACACCCTTAAGGCACCGAGGCTTCAGAGAGATGTTTACTTTTCTAACTATAGAAAGGAGTGCCTCCTCTTATTTTCCCATATATCTTTCTGTTAAAAATAGTTTATTTCAAGCAAACTGTATTTTGGCTTCTAATTCCAGTGTTAGAATTTCACAGTGTAAATTCTTCTGTTTGACATCTGTTATTAGTTTTTAGCTTTAGCCCAAGACAGTCTTAAATGCATATTGCACAGTAGTGTCTCAAATACAAACATTTCATGGAGAATTTAGTGAGAGTGTTTTCTTTGTTTTAGGAAAAGGGTGAAGTTAATTAAATCATAAAGAAAGTGCTACTGTTGCTAGAGCATTATGAAAAATTGTCATTAATTTTTAAATGAGTCCGCTTCTTTTAGGAAAAATGTATTTTCTGAATTCTACTTTACTGGGCATAGTCTGTAGTAGCTATATGTGTCTATAGTATGTCAAGATGTATGAAAGATTCAAGGAATTTCAATTAACCCCACCCACAGGTTGGGATAGGCATTAAGAGGGGCACCCAGTGAACTGTATCTGGTGATTTGGAGGAAGTCTAGGCAGAGCATGACTTCACAGAGATGTGACACCAGTGGCTAGAAACTTAGGCAGCCAATTATTATCACTGTGGATAACATAAGGAAAAACTCAGAGAGCCTTGTAGGTTATCAAAATCAGAAATTGAGAATATATGTACTCAGAAGTGTGAGCACATATTTGGCAGTTAGGCCTGGCTTGGGTTTGGGGACTATAGTCTCTGTGAGGGAAAATGGCAAGAATAAGGTGGACCTTTATCACTGAGGGATAGAACATGGTGTTGTGTACCACATCTGGTTTTTAGAAGCCAAAAAAGGACAGATTTCAATTCTCAGAACTGGGGTAGAAGGTAGTAACCAGTCTTTAAGAATAAGACAGGCACTTGAATCTGAGAACTGGGGCCCGGGTTAGCACTAAGCCTGCCTTGATGCTAAGTCTCCAAGAATTGGGCTAGAACTACTCACATTTCTACTGAAGCTTAGAATAAATATAAACTATGAAGATGGATTGACCCTTGGAGTGTAGATAAAATTGTCCTACCTGTGAGGAAAAGAAAGGCACAGAGACTGGGTCAACACAGAATACTTCACACTCTAGCCTTTTTACAATGATCTTTTTTCATTTTTGAAGGATTTTTAAAATATCAGTATTTCCTGATAATGTGTATTTATGTGTAGATTATGTAGAAGTAACTTCTAGGGTTTATGGTAGTGTTTCTAATCCTAGAAAAGTTAGTCTGATCTTACACGTTCAATTCTTAGTCTTGGAAAAATATTTATTTTTGTCATCAGTAATGCCTGTTTAGTGTCTATCAAACATTCTATGATAATTTTTTATCTCTACTTTAGATTGAATATGTTGTTTCTAAACCTTACTATAGAAAGAACAAAATACATTATCCAGACAACTTTTTGTATTGCTTTTATTTAAAAAATTTTTTTTTTTTTTTGGACAGGGTCTCACTCTGTTACCTGGGCTCGAGTGCAGTGATGTCATCATAGCTCATTGCAGCCTCAAAGTCCTGGGCTCAAGTGATCTTCCTGCCTCAGCCTCACAAGTAGTTAGGACTTCAGTCATGTGCCACCAAGCCTAGCTAATTTTTTTCTGTGTTTTGCAGAGACAGGATCTCACTATGTTGCTCAGGCTGGTCTTGAACTCCTGGACTTAGATCATCCTCCTGCCTTGACCTCCAGAAGTGCTAGAATTAAAGGCATGAGCCACTGCACCAGCCCCTATTTTTAAAAATTCTGTAAATATAATCATTGTAACCATTTTATGGTTATTTTGGTCCCTTGTATTTTCCTAAGTATTTTATACACGTTACTTTTGTAATTTCTTTGTAGAGCTAGGAAAATAATTCTTTTGCTAGACACCCTAAACAAGAAGTTTTCCATCGTTTAAGGTATCTAAATATACTAACAAATATAGTATCTATGAGTGATCTAAACTATTAATATCACTGTGTATTCAAACATATAAAGTATAATATATGTCTTTTTTTTTCCAGTGGTGCTGTTTGCCTTTTTTTTTTTTTAATGTCAGCATATTATGGGGGTACAAATGTTTAGGTTACTTATATTGCCCTTGCTCCACCTGAGTCAGAGCTTCAAGTAATATACATCTTATGGTCTTAGTGTTTGATGACTGCCATCGTTGATAATGGTAACATCATTAGATTCAGGCAAGAGAGAAACTTGCCCTGAGGAGTGCACTTCAGAGGGCCATGCATATCACAAACAAATACTATAAATGTTTCAAAAAATACTTGAGTGTCTCTGTCACTCAGAATCCAGCACTTAGCACTCACATTACACGCCTTATAATCCTAGACATCTATTGCTGTTACTCTGTATTGGTTATCTATTGCTACAGAACAAATTATTCCAAGTTTGTGGTTTAAAACAATAATATATATTATTTTTTATAGTTTCTGTGGATCAGAAATTTTATAGTGGTTTAGTTGGGCAGTTCTGTTACTCTTGAGGTTATAGTCAAGTTTTTGGCTAGGACTACAGTCATCTGAAGGCTTGACTGGAGGTGGAGGATCTGCATTTAAGGTGGCTTACTTCACTAAATGGCCAAGTTGGTACTAGATGTTGAGTGGGAGACCTCAGTTTCTCCTCATGGGGACCTCTCCACAGGGTTGTTTGAATGTCTTCAAAACATGGCTTTGGCTTCCCCCAGAGTGAGTGGTCCACAAAAGTAAGATGGAAGCTGTAGTGTCTTTCATGACTTAGACTTGGAAATCACACGTTGTCACTTCTATATTCTTTTGGTCATGTAGGCCAGCTATAATTCAAGATGGGAAGGGACTACACAAGAGCATGAATACCAGCAAGCAAGGATCCATGGGGTCCACAATGAGGCTGGCTACCAGAGCTGAATAATGTTTAGGCCTCAAAGAAATTCTTCTGCACATCTCTTGCCTGTATCTTCATGTCTGAATGCCAAGAAGGTTTGTAGGTGGTACCATTGCTGACACTGGAGACAGAAACTTTAAGATTGTGTTGAGGATTTGAGCAGGCAAGTGGAAGCACTTAGGTAGGAGGAAAGATAAGTTATATAATTTTTTTCTCAGTATGAATGTAATAGAGTCTTGAATGATGAAATATTTTTTCACAGCTTCTATTTTTTGGCTCTTCTTTTTTTCTGATTTATGATTTTAGATGTAGTAGAATTAGTGCGATATTTGCAACAGTTGCATTTGAAGCCTGAGAAGCATTTTGCACTATTAAACAAGTCATATTATTATTAAATTTACATTTACATGGGTATATACACAAAATTTCATGAAACATGATAAAAATTTTTTATATTGGCACCTAGGTGGACATGAAATGCTAGAATGAAAAAGTTTTAAAAATATAGGTATTTAGTAAGATCAAGTCAAAATTTGTAAAAAGTAAATACAAAATTTTGATATATTTAATTTTATTATTAATTATAATTTGCAATAGAAAATAGACAGCCTTAGAAAATCTTCAAAGAGGTGATCTACTTAAATTTTTAAATACTAGAAACCATGGCAGTAGACTTATTTGAGCATTACCTACAGTAAAAATTGCAAATAAGACTTTATTCATTTTCTATTTAAAGAAGATTTAATTACCAAATTACTTTTCTATTTCTGTTGCTACATAACAAATACCATAAACTTAGCAGATTAAAACAGCCCCCATTTATTATCTCACAGGTTCATGGTCAGGGCAGGTATTACTTACTTAAGTCTTCTGCTCAGGTCATAACGCTACAATCAAAGTGTCAGCTGGGCTGCATTTATCATCTGGAGGCTTGGCTAGGGAAAAGTTCAGTTCCAGACTTATTCAGGTTGTGGGAAGAATTTATTATCTTGAGGTTGTAGAACTAAGGGCCCTGGCTTTTTGCTGACTCTTGGCCGTAGACTATCCTCAGGTCTGATAGAATAGCCACAGTTCCCAGAGGTCACCCACAGTTTCTTACCGCATGGACTTCTCCAACAAAGGTGCTTACTTTATCAAACTCACAAGGGAACCTCCCAGTTCCAGGCTGCTAAGACAGAGTATTATATAGTGTAACATAATCGTGGCAGTGATGTCCCATCACCTTTGCTATGTGTTAAATGAAGCAAGTCATAGATACTACCCATACTCAATGGGAAGGTACCATACAAAAGGGTGAACAGCAGCAGGTGGAAATCATTAGAGATTACCTTACAGTCTATCCACCACACTGATCAGTGGACATGAGCAAGAAAATTATTCACAACTGTAAGAGATTAGATGAAACCCCTGAAACACCATTCTTTATAGCATAACATTTTATGACTGATCAAAATGATCTAAATATGAAAAAGAGAACTATATACAGTACAGAAGCAACAGTGCAACTCTGGCATATCCATTAGAAGATGAAGAGTACATTCATGAGATTGGCAAATTGGGGAAAGAAAGGTAAGGACCGTGGAGTTTTCCTGTCTCTATTGGATGATAATCCTGGAAAATGGCCGTTAGATCATTTGATAGTATGAAGGTATTTTAAGGAAAGCACAATTTGATTTAAATTTATGATTATAATTTCTACTAGGCAAATATGACAGAAAGTATAGTATTTCATTTTGCACAAATTCTTTCAAGTGGAGAAAGAAACTGTAGGAACTTTTATATTCTAAGATCAAAGGCAAAGTATTTTGTCACTACTGTTGGGTATTTTACAATCAATCTTGAAGGTCATTTTTCAGCCGCAAAGCTATGTGGCTATAGGTTCGTGATTAAAAGAATATAGTACCTTGGCTGCATTTAGAAAAAACAAAGCACAATATGCATGTAGTTACTAGAACTGAAACAACTGAATAAACAGCAAGCAAACAATGAAATATTCAACAATATGAAACATTGGCATAATGTTCTTTAAAAGAAAATATTATGTGTCTAATATATAGCCCAATATAATGATGCTTTCTATGGCTTAAACAATAAAAAGTGTTTAGATTTAGTAGCGATAATACAATGATCAACATGTAAGAAGGATAAAAATAAAATAAATTACCTTTAGAATAGAGAATTTAAAATGAAATGAAATGTTTAATAGGTAGTAAAGTGAGAGGAGAAACAATACATAAAAATTTTAAAAGTAGGTATTACTCAGCGTAACTAAATAGTTTCAGGGGCAAAGTCAAGATGAACAGCTAATACTTATACATGTAGTTGAACTACCAGAAGAACAGGAAGTTGAAATGAACAGATATTTTATTATTTTTATGCTGGTTGTAGAAAGTACAGGTTTTGTGATACGTGAAGAATTGATCACAGTTCTTTCCTGTCTTCCCTCTCTCAGGTGGGGAGAAATCACTGATTTTGTGGGAAGCTGAGCTGGTGAGCAGCTCCTCCCACCAGCTTAGGGTGGCTTGGGGAGGAGGAATTAAGTCCCAAATAGCATATCCTCTAGGAATCCTGAGTGAATCCCCAAGGATGTTTTCAGCAATCCTTGTTCCTTGTTCATACTGATTAATAATTCCTTTTTAAAGAAATTTATTAAAATATAATGCACCTACCATAAAATTTGCCCCTTTAAGTATATAATTTGGTGGGTTTTCATATATTCAGAGTTCTATAGCCATCATACTATCTAATTTTAGAACATTTTCATCACCCCGAAAAGAAATCCCCTACTCATCGGCAGTCAGTCATTCTCCATTTCTCCCCTACATCAGCAGCCCTAGGCAACCGCTAATCTACTTCATGTGTCTATGGATTTGCCTATTCTGGATATTTCACGTTAATGGAATCATGCAATGTGTCCTCCATTCTTTATTATTTCACTGAGGTTTCTGGAAAACCTGCTTAGGATCTATCTAAAAAAATCAATCATCTCTAATGTTTCAGATTTATTGCAGTATTTTTCCTCTTCTTTTTCCATTACCTGTGCATCATAAATACTTTCAAATATCCATATTAGGTCATACTGAATAGAATGATGTATTGTGGATTTATAAGCTAGTTGACAACAGAATTTGACTTCCAAGGAAGCAGGTTCCTACTTGAATTTCAACTGACTTTGAAGGAGGTATGGCTGCAATATGTTTGACTACACAGACGGTTTTTACGTTATCCTCTGATTACAGCATAAGAGAAAAGAAACTGTGCTTCTAGTATGAGTTAACTATGTTTTAGAAACATACATTTTTTCCATTTTTATTATTATAAACATCATACATTTTTTGCCATTGTTAAACTATCTTTTAAATTTAACCCATTCTTATTTGTACTGGTGATCCAGTGATTTTTGGTAATTTGTTAAATTTGTAATATTTAATACTGGCTGGCTTAAATAGATTATGATAATCTAATGATATACTTTTATTTTGTTATTCTTGTGAATTTTTATAAATGAATATTATGAAAATGTTTATAATTGTATGTCTTATAAACTATTTTATAAATAGCCTTTTAAAAGTAAGCTTTAAAGTTGAGGAATGATCTTTAGAGAAAAACTGTAGTATTTAAAGTAAAAGTAGCTGAGTATTGAGTTATTTTATAATGAGTAAGTTTGTTGCTTTGCTATCCTTCATAGTCTTACAGTGTAGAATTCTCAGCAGGCATTTGGGATGCTTTAATTTTCACCACATTTTGTGTTTGTAGTATTTATGTGTATTATACCTTTCTCCAAGAAAATTGTATTTGAAGGACTTTTTGTTTTACGTGTTATATCTCGGAATGATGATTTAAAGTGTTCACTATAGCGTGGTAGAAAGAGCATGGGCTCTGGAATCAGACTGCCTCCGTTTGAATCTCAGTCCTACTCGTCTCTAGTGGTCTAACCTTGTGCAAGTGACTTTCCCTCTGTGCTTTAATGTCCTCAACTGCAACATGAAGATATTAGTACCCAATGCCTAGACTTGTTGTGAAGAAGAAATGAAGTCTGTGTGTGTATATATATATACACACAATTATGTGTATAAAATCCTTAGTACATGGTAAGTGCCTAAGAATATTAGCTATTTTAGTCTCTGTGGTGTGTGGTTATAGGAACAGCGTAAAAGAGCAGAGATAATTTGAGACTGGTTAGCCAGAAATCGTGGTTATGTTCCCTCTCATTCAGTGATTCTCTGTGTAATGATGAACAAATTTCTTCTCCAACTTAGCTTTCCATGTATATTATGTGACATGAAAAATAATTTTTATAAAATTTAGAAATATTGTAGTTAAAATCAAAGTGTTATGCAAAAAATGCAAATATTTGTTGTATTATAATTTAGGGGCTAGGAAATAAATATTTTCTATTACTAAATTTTTTATTAGAAAATACAACAACAAAAAAAACCCGAATTCTTTATATATGTTGGCTTTAACAGCATTCTTCCTCTTCCCCTGTACCAGGGTTTTCCAGGTGACTTTGGAGACAGAGGCCCTGCTGGTCTTGATGGTAGTCCTGTGAGTACATTGTGATGGTCCAACCTTGCCTTCTAACATCATTCATCCTCCACAGCAATTGCACTCACCATGTTCATTATCATATTTTTGAATAAGTGCTGTCAGCCGATTTCCATACCACTCTGCATACTCCAATTTGTGATTTTTCAACATAGGAAATAAGTCAAAAGTGTTTTAGGTAAACTTTTTCATGACAGACAAGCATTAAAATTATTTGACCACGTTAAGTGTGACTGTTTAAGTAAAATATTAAAAATGTATGATCACAATACTGACTTTTATACATGACAGTACTAATAAGCCTCATGTAAACATTGTGCACTCTTTCAAACTCAGACCTCTCATAGATCCACCTTCTTAGTGTGTTATAGAGAAGTCTTCTACTTTGGGATTATCCAGATGTCGTGATTCAGATTGAGGAAGAGTTACTGTTCTAAAATTAGTAGTATAATTATATTATCAAAGAATGATGATAGGTTGCTATTTTTTGACAATAGGCAGATATAACTTCACTTTTTTCCCTCAAAAGCATCTAATAGCTATCCCCCAATCTATGTCATACACATTTTTTTCTATAAGATTTTAAAGTTCATTAGAATCAACCACAAAAACCTTGTAGCATAAATTAGGAATAGTTCCTATATTTAGACATATGTGAATCACTAACATAAAGAGTTTGGAAATAGTTTATGTTTTACTTCTTTTTCCAAACTATAACTATATTAACTAATTCAGCAAATTTAGCCAAGGATTTATTTGTTATAAGACATGGCAGATAAGAGAAGAATAGAACTGATTTTTTTATAAATAAGTTGTTAAAAACTTGAATAATGCTGTAAGTAGAATGTTTATCATCTTTTTCTTGCCCATGATTCTGAGAAGTTTACCATATCAAGCATAATAAAGTAAGCATTATTTAGTTTTTATAAAATATCATTTGTGTACTTGAATGCCTAGTGTAAGGCTATCTTATTTAATTTTTTTTGTCAGTTACATATACATGAAGTCTCCTAGAGTTGAACTCCTACATTATTTAAAGTTCCCTTTTTGAAATCTGTTCTTCATTTAAAATATAATGTTTCCTGAAGAACATTTTGAGTCTGTAAAACCTTTAAATGCAAGAGTAAACTGACTATTTTTAGTTTATTGGTTTATAATTCTCTATATATGCCTTTATTTCAAAATAGAACTTGAAATGCAAAAAAGTGGAGGGTGCTGTTTATGTTCCTTGTGCCATGTAAATAATGTGACACTGATATGAAGTGAATTAGGAATTATTAATATCTTAAAGACTAGAGAGTGTTAATATAATGACAATGAATTCAAAAGACTGATCATAAAGCAGCTGGAAAAATGAATATTGATAATTACAAATATGATATTTATATAAATAATTTAACAATGATAATTTCTTACATTTGTATAGTGCTTTATAAAAAGTTTTCAATACCTTTTATACATATGAAGATTTTTATTATGATCTTTTTTTATTTCAGATTATTATGGGGGTACAAATATTTTTGGTTGCATGTATCACTTTTATAATGCTTGAGTCAGGATTGTAAGTATGCCTGTCACCAGATAGCGTTCATTGTACGCATTAGATAGGTCTTCACCCATCCCTTCTTCCCCTCCCCCCATTATGGTCTTTACAACAATGAAAACAGATATTAGTATTTCTGTTTTATAAATTAGAAAAATGAAGCTTAGAGGATTTAAATAGTATACTTGAAAAGAGTTGATAGTGTTTTAAACCATCTAAAAATATTTTTTCTAATCCTATATGCTGACCACCTGACTTTTCATACAATATATAAGCTAATTATATCCATAATGCTGATTACTGATGGGATTTACTTCCCTGATTAAATTCATAGAAGGCATAGAGAATTCATCTCCTAGGCTAGGAAGTAGTCCTAGCATTCAAAAGCATCGAGCACTTTTGAAGAATTTAAATCGCCACCACAGATTTACATTTCTCAGGAAGATGCATAAGAGTAGGGAAATTTCAGAAGTTAGCTGTAGCAGAGGGTAAATTTTGATTTGTTCTTTCCTAGAAATTTTTGTCTTCGTTTTCAAAAAATACCCTTAGTAATTGGGAATTATATTTAACAAATTTTGCACATTTCTTTTACAATAGGGACTTGTAGGTGGCATTGGTCCTCCGGGATTTCCTGGGCTTAGAGTGAGTATCACTAAATCTCATCATTTAAAAAATAAATTTTGTGTAATTTATATTTGTTAGATGTGTTTTAAAAACTTAGGAAAATGAGAAGTTTTAATGTCATTGTTGGATATCAACCTTGATTAAATGTATTCTTCAACTAAATATGAAAATTAGACCAGAAATATGGATCAAAAAATTAATTCTATTTTATGATAAGCTAAAATAACATATTTCTATAGACTTATGTGTATGTATTATTTATACCTGTGTCAGTAATAGATGCTTAATCAAGACTAAGTTTCCTCAAAAGCATAAAACTTAGAATAGCCATTTCTTTCCTTTGAGACGATCTTCCATACCATCTAGTCTGGAGAGAGACAAACCTAAACAAAAACACAGGGCAACTGTAGACTCTTGTTTATAGAATAAAATTGAATAAATGGTTAGTAATGCCATCTTAAACAAAGATAGGAGCTAGACTTCACCAATGCCATTAAGCAGTTTAATACCTAATTTATTTTATTATAATAAGAATACAAATGACTATAATATTTGTCTACCTAATAAGTTTTTATACAGTGAATTCAACTCTGAGTTTCCTTGGAGTTTCTGAAGTAGGCAAAGCACAGTTCTAATTAAGTTTTTGAGCCCAGATTTGAAGGCATGTAATCGAAATCCAGAGTCCAAAGTCGTGTTAAACTACTTCCTTAAAACTTACACTACCTTAAAATATATATTATCTACCTTAAGAGATTTTTTTTAGTCTTTTATGAGAAGCTCTAAATGAAGATGGAACACAACGGACCAGTTTTTCTTTGTTTTTTCCTCTGAATTTAGAATAGGATTAAAGCTGTAGGTAAGTAATCAATGGCCTTATCAATGGGTAGAGAAAGGAAGTAGGTGAAGGGAGTTAAACTCCAAAGATGCTCTTCATACATTCTTCATTTAATCTATTAGCATTGAGTTAATTAGCTTAAAAGCCTCCGTTATTACTCTTAAGTTTAAGAGCAAAATTTTAACGTGACCCAAGATGTCTAACCTGATTTCTTTCTTATCTGTATCTTGAGGATATGCTCTGTGTACTAGCACGGCTGTTCATTCTAGGATGCCATGCAGCATCCCTACTCCAAGGCCTTTGCACTTTGTCTACCTGAAACACTCTCCCTCTGTTTTTCTGTTTAACTAACTCTCATTCATCTTTCAACTCAGGCACAAAGGCACAGTGCCTGGCACATGATAGTGTTCAGTAAAAATGGCCCAGGAAAAATAACTGGGATTTTCTATCTTCTCTCTTTCTCTATGCACCCTTCAGTTGATGGGAAGAGATTCTACAGAAAAAGAAATGACTAATTAATGATACTGGCAATCATCTTTGTCATCCTCATCTCTTCTATATTGATGTAGAATGGTACTTTATACATCTTTTCAGAGTAGTTATCTCTCTCTCTCTCTCTATATATATATATATATAATTTATTCTTCATTGAGTTATAAAGTAGATAGAACAGGTATTATTACTTCCATTTTACATTCATTACTTTTTAAAATTAAAACACCATGAGCACCTACTATATATCTGAACTAGATGCTAGGCCTAAAAATATAACCAAGTTAAGATTCCCATTTTGGCAACATTACAATCTAATGGCACAGAAGGAAAAATAAGCAATGTCATATATTGTTATTACTGCTATAATAAACTAAATGTAAAATCAGAGAGAGGAGCAATTTGTGTTATCTCAAAAGTCAGAGTAGACTTCACAAAGAAGATATTTTTTAAACTTTGTCTTGAAGATGATATATGAGTAGGGTGGGGTGGAAAACGGAAGGGGGTTCTTTAGACAGAAGAACGATGGATTCAAATACATGGAAGATTGGGGAAAAATGAATGTTTGGGAAATGGAAAGAGAAGTAGTGGGATTGTACCTAGGAAGTATGGGGCGTTGAGAGCAAACTGGAAGTGAGGTTTGGAAGTGATTGGGAAGGATTATGAAGAACCTTTATATTCCGTAGGAGACAGTTGTCTGCTTGCCCACAGCAGCAGCCTCTTTCTCCCTCAGGTGCTCCCTTCCAGCAGGTATGGTTTCTGACAAGAGATGCTATTGCTTTATCTAAATTATTTTTTTCATGCAGTGGTTGTTATTGTTATTTGCTTTCTTAGTGACACTAATGACAGTGATTATTGCCTTTGAGAATAGTGGGTATGGTTGAAAAGCCCAGTGTGGAACTCACAGTCCTTTCCATAGTATACACAATATGTTCACATGAACTCATTAATTGGCCAACAGTTGCTGTTTTTAATATAAAGAATGTATCCTTTGGGTCCATTTTCTTTGACTTTAAGTCAAAAGTTCTCTATTATTTATGGCTTTGACTTTAACACAAAAGTTCTCTATAATTTATAGCTACGTGGGATGCTTTTCTGCCTCCAGTGCTATATCCCAGACACCCTTAACTCCCACGCATGGAAATACTTCTGTCCGTTCCACCTTCTCATGGAAGATGAATGTTGTAGGTAGGGAATGCTGAAGGACTTTCAGGTTACCTATGGAGAACTGAAAACTGCTTTTAAACTATCATGGATTGCTCTCAGAAAGCTCCAGTTTCTCAGGACTAGGATTTCAACTCAACTTGTTACCTGCCACAAAAGGTTTGGTGTTTCTCGGAAATTTCTATTCCATATTATTCAATTTTTACTTTCTAATTTTCTGTTTTGCTAAGTCCTTTATAAAATACATGTTTTTTGATATCTCTTAATACTATTTTGTGATTTCCCTTTTAGAGTCACTAAAATGTAAAATAGGATATTGTGCGTACAAAGTGCATTCATGTGAAGACGCAAGATTAAATGCAGTACTATATTCACTGAAAAAAAAAGTTAAGACTATTACATTGTTCAGGGAGAAAAACAAGAGGACACAAAGAAAGATTTTTTTGTTTGTAAGATATTTCTTTCCATATATACATGGATTATTTTTACAAAATTTCCAGACAGAAATGTTTATTGTATTTTTTGAACCTATCATAAGTTTTAAAGCTATGAACTTTGAATAAACTAGCCATGATAATCATCAGAATAACTTTTTCCTGTTGACAGAATTTGAAATTACAAGCAATGATGTATTCACGTTGCATATCTATTAAGTGGGAAAGTATTACTCTTTGCCTTTAACAGTCTGATGTATTTCATGATTAAAGATGTTGAAAATGATTTATCTCAGTTATATTTCACAGACTTTAAGACTCACTCAAAAGTAAAGATGTCATATTTTCCATTCTGAAATTTGTATTATATAAATGTAGACTTTTTTTTTTTATTTCAGGATATTATGAGGGTACAAACATTTTGGTTACATTTCATGACAAACATTTTGGTTACATTTCATGACTTTGCCTCACCCAAGCGAGGATTAGAGGCATGCCCTTCCCCTCTACAACGCTCACTGCGTCCTTTAGTTGTGAGTTTACCCTCCCCTGTACCCCCTAATCCCTGGAGAATATTACTACCATGTAAGCACCGTAGTATAAATCAGTTAGTGCCAATTCGATGGCGAGTACAAGTGGAGCCCATTCTTCCAATCTTGTGATAACTCACTTGAAGTATCTTGTGATACTTCACAGGATGGGCTCAAGCTCTATCCAGCAAAATATATGAGGTGCTAGATCACTGTCATTTCTTATAATTGAGTAATATTCCATTGTATACATGTACCAAATTTTAATAATCCACTCATGAATTGGTGGGCACTTAGGTTGTTTCCACATCCTTGCAATAGTGAATCGTGCTGCCATAAACATTCGAGTGTAGATGTCTTTATTATAGAATGTCTTTTGCTCTTTTGGGTAGATGTCTAATAGTGCTATTGCTGGATTGAATGGTATTTCTATTTTTAGCTCTTTGAGGTATCTCCAAATTCTTTTCCACAAAGATTGCACTAATTTGCAGTCCCACCAGCAGTGTAAGAGTGTTCCTGTGTCTCCACATCCTTGCCAGCATTTGTTGTTTTGGGATATTTTGATAGAGGCCAATCTCACTGGAGTTAGGTGATATCTCATTGTGGTTTTGATTTGCATTTCTCTAATGATTAGAGATGTTGAGCATTTTTTTATATGTTTTCTGGCCATTATTCTGTCTTCTTTTGAAAAGTTTCTGTTCATTTCCTTTGCTCATTTATTGATGGGGTTGTTTGATTTTTTTCTTGTTGATTTTTTTAAGTTCTAGATAGATTCTTGTTATCAGCCCTTTATCGGATGTGTAGAGAGCAAATATTTTCTCCCATTCAAATGTACACTATTAGAAATGGGAGA